>VYZV01038034.1:67614-93811 GCA_013401275.1 Pandion haliaetus | reverse complement strand
AGACATTAACTCCTTCAGTCTCTCACACTATACCAGTTAAATCTACCGTCAGAGTCTTCATGTAATTGCTCCCATCTCTTCTTCTGTAGCTAAGTGTTTAGCTGCTTCATTTACCACTCTGTTCTGTAAGGTTTTTTCTGCTCTGTGATCTCAGGTGATAGACATGGCTGTTTAGCCTGATCTGGGCTTGGTATAGGGTACCAGAGAATGATGGGGAGAAGTAGTCTTGGTCAGTGTTGTTCAAAGAAGGAATGCTTCCTCCCACCAATCTCTCACAGGTGACAGATAAGGACACCCTTCTTCTGCTGCCCTGTCCTGATGAACAGAGTCTCATGCTTGGGGAAACAACCAAACCTCCCAAAACCCCACAACAAACCCCAGAGGCTTGAGAAGCCTGTAGCCAAATGCAGTTGTAAAAATCTTTTAAAAAGACTAGTGCTTTTTCCAACTATGTTTAGTGTAAGGTATTAGATAATATATTATGTATGCCTTCAAGCTATTGTAAGAACATCAGCACTGAGTCAGAATTCATCAACAATGAGAAATAAAGCTTTCAAGTGATTTACCAAGTAAGCCAGAGAGCAATAGAAATGTTTTCTCTTCAGATTTTCATTTATTCTATCACATCTGCATCTGTAAGTTTTACTCTAATAGTATTTTAGCTACATAGTGCACGCTGTTAGTGTACTTATCAGATGAATAGGTGTGATCTAAGTGGATGTATACTTCTCCTCCATTTTCCCCTGGATTTTTTTTTGCTCTAACATA
This sequence comes from Pandion haliaetus, assembly GCA_013401275.1. NCBI lineage: Eukaryota > Metazoa > Chordata > Aves > Accipitriformes > Pandionidae > Pandion > Pandion haliaetus. The sequence continues at coordinate 93,043 of VYZV01038034.1, read as the reverse complement.
AGACAGTAATGCAAATGAAATAGTCAAATGTAAGTAGGCAGAGGCTGTGGAATTTACATGTACACACAGATTGCCTGTACCTCTCAAATGGAAAATCCCTTGATGTTTCTCTGGTCCTGGTTGCTAGGTACTTCTGGTATTCACTAATTTCAAATGTTTGAAAATGGTCACCTGTAAGAAATGAAATACCTATCAAAGGTTTCAGTTTAACCTCCTTATATGCTGAACACTGACTTTTGTAAGTCATAGGCCAGATTCTGTTCTACGTATGTGCAGTTAAAAGAGAACTGGGCTTATAAATAGTTTCATTTGGATTTTGCTGTAACTCCTTGGTACTAGTCTTTCTCTAACTGTATTTAGCATTCAACAAAAAAAATAAGCTATGCTGTGATTCTGACTTAAATGCACAAGTGGAAGTGAGGAAATCCTAGCTTCTGAGGTGTAATTATAGCTTTGCTTAACATTAAAATAGAGATCTGTTAAATGGATAGTCAAGAACTAGAGTCTGTATGAAGAGTTAGTAGTGTTTCATATATGAACAAAGCTTTTCTCCTGTTTTTCTAATCTTGATTTATTAGTGGAATATTTTTTATGAAATTGTTTTTTAGTTCTATTATTATTATTATTACTTTTACCTTGTGTTGTGGTTTAACCCCAGCTGGCAGCTAAGCCCCACACAGCTGTTTGCTCACTCCCCTCCGGTGGGATGGGGGAAAGAATCAGAAGGGTAAAAGTGAGAAAACTTGAGGGTTGAGATAAAGACAGTTTAATAGGTAAAGCAAAAGCCGCGCACACAAGCAAAACAAAACAAGGAATTCATTCACCACTTCCCATCAGCAGGCAGGTGTTCAGCCATCTCCAAAAGCAGGGCTCCATCACGCGTAACAGTTACTTGGGAAGACAAACACCATCACTCTGAACATCCCCCACTTCCTTCTTCTTCCCCCAGCTTTATATGCTGAGCATGACATCATATGGTCAGGAATATCCCTTGGGTCAGTTGGGGTCAGCTGTCCCAGCTGTGTCCCCTCCCAACTTGTGCACCCCTAGCTACTCACTGGTGGGGCGGGGTGAGAAGCAGAAAAGGCCTTGACTCTGTGTAAGCACTCCTCAGCAGTAACGAAAACATCTTGGCATTATCAACATAGTGTTTAGCACAAATCCAAAACATAGCCCATACTAGCTACTATGAAGAAAATTAACTCTATCCCAGCTCAAATCAGCACACCTTGTTTTAAGCTAGCTGTAAATTGCATATTTTAATGGATTACTATTTATAGGGGTTTTTTTTAAAGTGCCGTCTAAAATGAGAAAAAATGACTGTGATACAACAGAATATACTGAAGGCAATTAACATCACTAATCACATTGCAATTAACGCCACTTGCTTCGTTTGTAGGGCTGATACTAGTTTCATTGTCTTATGCCTGGCTTAAGCTGCCTACTCTCACGGCTCTTAAGTGATAGGACTAGTTAATACTGAAACTAACAAAATGTTCATTCATCATTAGATAGCTCCTAACTGATAGGAGTGTAGGCACCAGCCACCCCAAGGAGAGTTCCTTGGTGCATTATCAGATAGGACACTAGATTAACTGTCATAGAACAGCAAAGCACAAATAATGAATTAGTGCTCAGCAGTACTAGAAATACAGTGCTTAAGGAAGAGAGATCATTATTATCTACTAGATACTTGGGTAATGCTCTGTGCATTGATATTTTATGGTCATTAAAATGAAGCAAATATGTTTACTCTCCATTTATGTATACCTGTATTCTGAGTTAGTCAGAAATAAGGTTGTTTCTATGCAGGTATAAAATACTTGACGTCTATGTGGTGTTTTACTTTTAAAAAAAGCTTTTTTTTTCTCATTAATGAAAATAATTAGGCTAATTTTGAGAAAGAGTCTTTGCTAAAGATTGTTTGGGAAGATCAGAAGGGATTCAAAGTGGGAGTTTTTTCAGGAGTACTTGATTTTTGACCAAGAAACTCTTTACATTCCAGGTTAACAGCTGTTTTGGGCAGAGGAAAGAAAAAATGCGAAGTTCTGCACGAGCAGTCTAGTATGTTTCTTATCAGTTGTTCAGGTTTCATTTTCTTGATATATGCAATGTAGAGTCTTTTAGGAGCATACAGGCTAAACTTTTGGTGTAAATATCAAAGCAGAAAGAAAATTTTAAAAACTTCAAACTGACTTTCTGACCTATGAAACTAAGAAACACAAACTAAATGTCATCCTATAAAATTTAAAATGTTTTTCTGGAAAATTTTCTTGCCATTTTTGAAACAACTCATTTAGCAAAAATGTGATTTGTATGCTTTTGTATCTTTGCAGATATTGATAGCATGTTTGTAATGAAAATTATCTCAGACTTTGGCTCCTTCTTTTTGAAAGATTTTATGGAATAAAGACAAGATTTTTTTCTCTATTTATTGAGGCTTCTAATCTGAATGAGAAAATAAAGGTAGAGATAAGTGGTAGTACTCAGGTTAGCACAGGAGCAATTTTTTCATTAAATGGTATTGAACATTCTCATGTGTGTTGTCTTTGCTTTAATATATAAAGGAAATTAAGTGAGCCTACTAAATATGTAAGTGCTTATAGTTACAGTTTTTCTCACTTGGAAAACTAATGCAAATTTTTCCAGTAAATTTTTTTCCTTTATTCTGAAAAAGCTTACTTTCTTCATGAACATACTGAGGCTGGCTGGATACTGGACTCACTTGCTAAATTTCAAATTGAAACATGCAGGTTTAAAGAAAGTTTCTAATGCATGTAAGACAGGAATAATCATATTCCATTAATATAATGAATTCTCAATTATTCATCATATGTTTACACTGTATGTTATGGTTGGTAGGCTGGAAGTCCTGACCTGTCTTGCCTTTCTTGTTTCTGGCTTTGGGCTTTAAATTCTAAAACTTGCTGCTTTCCGAGCCTGAGGAGCATATTAACACAGTTGGTAAGCTTGTGATCTTTATATGCAGTTAGACTCGGCTAAACTAAAGTTAGTCTATTTAAATTACTCTCATTTTTGATCCACCATAGACTGTTCTGGTTGAGAATTTACTCATCCTGTCTTCTTCCAACTCCAAATAATTACTGTCCATCCCACAGCCTTATACACAGCACTGGTGTCTGGTGGTCCCCAGCCGATAATTATCTACAGACTCACAGTTGGCAAAACAGGGACTGCAAAGTTTTAAATTGCTTTAGGAGGTGGCTAAAAATTAGCAGTAATGTATCAGCCCATGGGTTTTTAAAACTTGGAGAGAACTGGAGCTTTGCAGGTGGTTTTATGCAAAGACCGGCTTAAAAGTTTGGCCCTGGCACCAGGCCTGTTGAATTGACTCCATGTTATGATGATCTGTGTAATCATTGACTCTTTGAATTCAGACAGCAATCTGTTAAGACAGCAAGTAGTTGAAGAATGGCAGCTAACAAACACCAATTACTTTGTCAGTATATGCTACATGCTATTACTTAGCATGTTGTTTATGTAGTAGGTGCATTACAGGAACTTGGAGTCTTTTAGCTTTGCTGACAATCTCAAACTGTTTCACCTCACAACCAAATTTTAGTCATGAAATAGGCTACTTGTTCTCTTCTGCCTAAGATTTCTGTTTATACTTTACTGTCTCCCTTTTCCTTGTGAGTCTGTTTATAAACACATCCTGTAACCCATATGGGTTTTTGTCATATTTGCAGAATGTTGGTATATCTTTAAACTCTAGCAGATAGATAGGAAGAAATATGATATTCCCACTTCCAAACTGTGTAATAAATTTACCAGCTGTTCAGTCAAAATACAGCCTTTAAGGCTACGATTCTTCATTGTGTCTATTCTTGAGATATTAGGAACCTTGTCTAGAAATTTGTAAATGCAGAGTCATTTCATAATACAGCAGCTTTGATATAATTGATTCATAAATATTATCCAGGATTTCCAGGCTTTTCTGATGGTATGTGTAAATTTCAGGTATGTCAATGAAAGATTAATGTGAGGTCACTTAGCCCATGAATGATGGATCTGACTGTTCACTATCTGACAAAAACAAGAGGGATGAATGTCTGACACGAGATCAGGAGTTCAAGAAGAGACTTAGGATGGTGTTTAAATTCTTGCTTTTCTGGAACATGGAATTATGTGTGATAGTTTAAGTACTGGTTTCTGTAATGATTGGTGATGTGAAGTAACTATTGTGTGAGTTGGCATTTCATAGGTGAACAGAGGACCAGAGGGATATAAGAGAGGTTAAAAGTGAGTTTGGATAGTCGCAAGTGGCTTAAACTGTTTTTCTGGGCTTCTGAGTTCTAACAGGTCTCAGGAAGAAGCCTTAGGAGAAGCTTTCTCCTCCTAATGCTGCCCAACATACCATTAGCCTTCTTTGCAGCAAGGGCACATTGCTGGCTGATGTTCAACTTGGTGTCCACCAGGAGCCCCAGGTCCTTTTCTGCAAAGCTACTTTCCAGCCAGTTGGCCCCCAGAATGTACTGGTGCCTGGAGTTGTTCCTCTGCAGGAGGAGGACTTACTACTTTCTCCTTGTTGAACTGCGTGAGGTTCCTGTTGGCCCATTTCTCCAGCCTGTCAAGGTCCCTCATTCAGTCTGTTCTACTTTGGGACTTGTTAAAATCTGTCTGAAACCAGAACTTCCTCAGTCATCACCATCAGCCTCCTAAAAGGCCTGGAAATACAGACAGATGTTGAAACACAACCGCAAGATCAGCAGGCTGTGCTGGACTAAGCAGCTGTTTTTTACAAATATTTTGTCTAGGACTGTGATAATAGAAGGAAGCTGTAGTATGAAATGGAGGAGGGAGAAGGATGGGAGAGCACTGGTATGAGTGTCAGGGTACTATGGGTGCAGGGGAATAGGCAAGTATACCTCTGGACCAACTGACATTCCCCTGGTTGGGGGCTTGGTGGGAGCTGGGTAGATTGAGGTCAAGAGAAACATCAACCCGCTGTTGGAAAAATAGAAGTCTTTAGGTTCTCCTTGCTCATTCTTGTAACAAGTGTATGGAGTAAGGGAGGTATACTTGAGAAGCAAACAGAGCCTTCCCCTGGGATGATAGGAGTGTACATTCTCTTAACTTTAATTTATATTTTTACTCAAGATGGAAATTTTAAGAATTTCTAAATGTATTTGTATTTCTTGTTTGCAAGTTCCAGTAGCTTGATAAATCTTAAGATGATAATAATACTGTCTGTGTAAATCAAATATAACTGTTATAATCAGATACTTTACATTATGAAACAGAAAACAGAAATCATCCTAATTTGTTTAATTCTTTTCTACTAAACTGTTCTTAAATAGCAGCTGTGGGAAAACTTTATCATTTGTTCTTGATTATTCTTCATGCTATTGATTGACTATAAATTATATAAGTGTATTCCGAGATGTACTGGAAAACCAAAAATTACCTCATCCAGCAATGACAGGTTGTAACTGTAAGTTTAACAGACATTATAGGCTAATTTTCCAAAGCATTTCCTCCTTTTTTGGAGGAGTCAGCCTGCTAGAGATTCATTCTGTTAAATAATTGGTTGTTGATAAGTATCTCCCTTAAATATTGCCTGTTTTTCTGAAACCTCCTGCAGATGGGTAAGATACATAATTCTATTCTCTCCTGAAGTGCATCTTTAACTGGGCTTAAGCTAAAAAATAACAATGTACATGCCATCCCTACATCAGAGGTTTAGGGATGAAGAATGTTGTATTTATTACAAAGTATATGAAGAATTCTGTGGAGGTAGTATGCAATTGCTGTAATTCAATTTTGGCTGGTATACCGAATTTCTTGCTCAGCATGAGGGATGGGATATCTTTGTGGAGGCTGAAATGATTAAAAGAATGCTTATACTCTTCATACTTCATTTAATTCAATGGACAAATACGTTTGCAGGTCATGCATGCTCTGGAGTTTTGGAAGGTCCATCTGAGTTCCTAGGAGAGACGATGCAGAAGGTTGTAATTTAGATTGAGGGAGCCCACCAAGCAAACCAAGCCACGTAATGAAAAAGGAATAGAAATGAGGCAAAGATAGAAACACTGAGAAAAGGGAAGATAAGAATAGAAATATTGGAGCAGAGCTGGAGTTGTATAGGACTTCTTAATGTTAAATTGTACTTACCAAAGGATATTAACTTCCAAACTTTTATTTCTATAGGAGGTTTATGGAGACTCATCTAAGAACAATTCCAGGTGATGCTTTTTCCAATCTCCCCAACATCTCTAGGATGTAAGTTCTGTTTCTGATATTATTCTTTTAGCTCTTGTATTAAAAACCACTTTCTTTCTGCAAAATTCTGTCTTTGTGTATAAAATCTTGTGAAATGAAAATATTCTTGCACCTTTGCTACCTCACCACTTACATTTTAGAACTGCAGGTAATCATCCCATTGTTTATAACCTGAAATAGCTATGGGAAGGCATACTAGGCATTTTTTAATAAGAGCCCACCTTTACTGAAGTAGATAGGATAAATAAGGCTATAAAACTTTTTTTTTTTTTTTTTAGTTCGCAGAATATGAGAAATGGTTTCATTCATAACAAATTAAAATATTCTATTGCTGGTCCTGGCTAAAAATTTGTTTCCAGTTCCCAGCATGATTTGTAATTCATTTCATTGGAGACCCTGTGGCATTTCTAGACTAGGGATGGACTTTCACCAAAACATTAGTATTTGTGTGATATGACAGGGACTTCCATTGTCTCACCTCCTTTGTATGTAAACACATACATGGATACAATCCATAAATCACAGCCAGCAGCCTCTACCTATTTGGCTGGTGTCCACATTTGTCCCATTTGTTGCATCCCAAAGTTGGAGTGACTCAGGTTCACAGATTTCCTTTGTCAGAATTAAGGTGAAATGACACCAGGGGAGTTCAAACAACAATCAACATTTATTCAACCTAGCTAACCTTGCCCAAGTACAGGTGAACCTCCCCATATGAACCTTGCATCATGTCATTAAGCCGATGTTTGAAAACAGAAGGGAGGTGTAGAAAAAGAAGTGGAAAAAGGAACATGAAATTGTGTCAGAAGGGGATCCCTGCCGTTGAGTCAGGAGGTTCAGAGCAGATCCCCTTGCTTTCTGGACTCCTTCTCAAAGAGGAGCCCAGGGCCAGCTAGATCCACTCCTAGTCTCAGACTTGGTCAACGGTTTATGTTTCAAAGGATGAGGTGTAGGGATTGTGGAAAAGAGAGAGGAAAAAGAGCAAGAAAGACAGAAAGAAAAGGAAAAGAGAGAAGAAAAGGGTTTCACCAGTCCTGGGTCCAGCGTTGGTCCAGCCAGCACAGAGATCCAGTTCCGGAGGGCGCACGCCAAGAACTCGTTCTTCCTTCTTTTATAGTGTGTTAGTCGGTGGTCTCGACATGCGCGTTTCATGTTCCTGGGGTTCTCTGGAATTGGTCAGTGAGCTTGGGGGGGTTCATTGGGGAGTTGCCTCTCTTTCCCTGCTGGCATGACCGCTTAAGATAGAAGCACAGTCCCATCCTCTGTGGGGCCCTCTCTTCCAGGCGCATACTCTGTGCTCGTTCTCGTGGTCATTTAAGATAAAGAATTGCGGCTTTGGAGAAGTGCGGTCCCACCCTCTGTGGGGCCCTCTCCTCCGGCCACATTATCCTGTTCACACAACTCAGTGTTTTTAGAGAGGCATCTTTTCCACCAAAGTTCTTTAATGAATGTTTGAGACATTGACTATAATTTGTCAGACCATCACACCATTGAAAGAGGCAACTCTTTCACTGCACTGCTCGTTGATGTCAGCAGTCTTGAGACAAAGTTGTCCCACCTTTGTTTCTTCTTCTTGGTGGCTGGCCCATAATCTATCATCCCGTGCATGGTTATTTGATGCCAGGAACTTCTCTGCCATCTCCCAATTCACTCCCTAGAATCAGTGAGTCATGTAATTTAGAAGGGACCTCAGGAGGCCTCTAGTCCACTGCCTGCTCAAAGTCAGGCCAACTGTAAGGTCCAACCAGATTGCTCAGGACTTTATCCAGTCTGGTGCTCAGCTTTATCTGTGTCCACTGTTAACTAAATAAATCAACTTATTCAGCAAGAGGCCCACATTTTTCTTGTTCAGCCTTTTATTACAAATGTAGCAATAGCAGCTCTTCTTGTCGTCCTTGACATTCCTTGCAAGTCTCAACTCCAGCTGAGCGTTCGCTGAATGGCTGAAATGGACTACTGTTTAAGAATTCATGAAACAGGACTTTGGGGGGACATAGAGGTCTGCTTAATTATATTTTATAGTTTCATCCAGGTGTATTGAAGTAATGACTTTCTAAAATCCTTATAAGTAATTGTTCTTGAATATCTGCAGCCTCATTTACCATCTCAGTTTAATCAGATAGATTTGGGGGGGGGAATGTTCCTCATACGATGTGTAGTGTCGTATATAAATCTGATAAACTTTGTTCAAAGCAGAGTTTTCTTAAATATAGGAAGATGCTACCTCTTCTTCAGCTTTCAGTAACACATAATCCATTGCTTAGACACTTCAGATTTTAAAATTCTCAAATTGTAATATTTATGAATTTTTAAAAGCACAGATGTTCATCTGAAGAATTCAGTGAACCCTTCTCTAAAGATGCCTAGCCTCCAAAAACTTGCAGTGGCCAAAAGGCTGTTACACCAAATCTTCCTAACCTTCATGGCACCAGAGGCGAGAAAGGGCTATTCACACTGCCTGTCTCTAGATGACTTTGTGACCTCGTAGGCTAAGCACACTTAGCCACCTAGTCTCTCTCCATGGGCATTACGAGTGAATGCCAATCTTTTGACTATACTGTTTGGTAGTAACATGGTAAGTTAACCACTCTGTTGTATGCTTTGATCACATTTTAGTTGAAGAGGAAAGTCAAAATTAGAAAGACGTTATGGCCTTGAATAAGATGAATAGGTGCTTTTTACACATCTAAAGATAATATGTTGGCATCGATGTAATTTTATTTGGTTTGTGATTTCAAGTCTACCTGCAAAAACAAATGTCACTATCTTCCCCAAATTACTCTTTAAAGAGAGTATCTGAATACAGAGTTTTACCTTCCCCCTGCTCCACATTTATGTGTAGGAAAATAGCATAGATACAGTTGAATATAGCAGTAACCCACCTAAAATCATGACCTGATGTGGTAGTGTTACACTCTCTCTCCTGCTGCGCAATGCCCTCTGGATTTTACCACATTTCTCTTTCTCTTGTTACTTTTAAAAAGCCTATGAAGATTAGACAGCAGTTTAAATTTGAATAGTGTCAATGCCATTCTGGATTTTTCTTATAGCATTACTACTACTACAAATCATGAACTCCCACCTTCTTGATATAAATTTTGGGTTAAGGAGCCAGTACCTGTATTTTAACTACAGCTCTTGGGTGTATGTCTTGGCCTCTGGTTTACCACATGTCTCATTTGCCTCTCCTAACCCATAATTTCCATCAGCAATGAAAATTACCAGATCATTCCTTGCTTTGTAAACTCATCTAGAAAATGTTCTGAAGTTTCAGTAGGGTGATAGAGACTGTCTTTACTGTTCCAAATATAGCACTTCGTTTTGCTATATGGTTTCTACTATATAATTTCCACAAATAAACCTTTTTTTCCTCTGTACTGAATAGAAAATTCAGTTGTCCTCTTTATGAACCTTGTTTAAACAAAAATATTAGAGCTGCTATTTCTCTTAAATGAATGCATATCTATGTACTCTTGATAGCCAGAAGTAGAGATTGTTTCCCTGTGCTGCTTTGCCACAGGAATGAAACATAATGCATTTCAATGAAATGCTCAAGTGCAAAGCTAATTCCTGTCAGAAATGCATCAGTGCACTGAAAAAAAAAAAAGGGTTTGTAAGGTATTGAGATGCAAGAGAAATTTGTGTTTTTACTTCCTTAAAGTTGCAAATACATTTGATCTTGGTAGAAGGGCTTCATCTGCTATTTCCTACTGACTTAGGACAGGTTGAACATTCGGTATTTTCAAGGTCAAGGATAAGGAACCTTTTTCTTGGGCTCAGGATGGTGCTTTGGGTCACATTCACGAGTACCTCACAGACACCTGACCTGTAGCTCCTTCAGCAGTTTCCTCCACAGCTTCTCCATGCAAAGTAGTATCCCTGCATTGCACAGTGCGCTCTGCCAGCAGCCCCATGGAGAGCACTTTCCCCTGTGCACCGTTTTCCTCTGTGCAACGCAGTGCCTTTTCAGGCCCCGTGCACACTGCTGTCCCGCAGCCGGTGCCACCACACGGCTCCCCCCACCTAGCATGTATCTGCACCCCTGTGCTCCCACACCTCCCCTGCTCTCTGGTGCCAGCCCATACAGTACAGCCCCAACTCAGGGCTTCGACTGCCTTAGCTGTTCCTGGTTGTCCTCTCGTGAAGTACCCCACATGTCACCAAGCTGCCCTCAGTCAGCAGCAGAGGACAACAGGGGCAGCCGGTGGGCATCAACACAGGGGATGCTGAGGCTGGAAAAAAGTGAAGAAAGGTAGGGAGAAGGAAGAATGTAAGGGCAGGTAGGGGGCCTTGTGGCTACTGCCGCTTGCCAATCTGCTTTAAATCCTGTGTTCTTGGGCTCCTTCTGAATGGGCAATGGTGATTAAAGTGTTATCCACAAACAGACTTTCTCTGAAGCTGTGCATTTGGTGTTTAAGCTATGACTGTGTTTGTGATGGGTGTTGAAGGCGTTTTGAACTCCTGCAAATTAACCACAGCTGGTAGGGAAAGGAGGTGTTGAATTGTAACATGCCTTCAAAATGGGAGTTTAAACACACCTTCCTTCTTCTTCTGATACAACGCCTTCCAGTTCTGGTTGCTATGATTTTTATGTCTTATATTTAATGTGTTGTATTAGGAGTTCATTAGCCAGAGTCCAAAGGCTTTTTGGAAGAGGCAAATAGCTTTGTAAAAGCAATATTACCATAGGAAGAGAATGTGTTGGTCATACAATCTCTACTAGTTACTTTTCTGGTATCTTTTCAAACACTGTGAATGCATCTCCAAAGTGACCAATAAAAAGTAAATCTCATGTTAGAAGAGTTAAAATTATTTCAGGTAATATGCTTTTAGCTCCAGTCTGGAGAGGACATAAATATCCTTGGAACAGTTAGTGGTATTACTCATCTGCTGGTTGTTAGAGCATGCGCTGGTCACAAAGTATTCTTTCCAATTTTTTAAAACATCTTAAATATTTTTTAATATCCATTGAAAGAAATAAAGATTTCTCTTCTTTAAAATTTCCACAAAAAAAAAAAATCTGATCCATAATTGTTTGTATTAAAAAGCCCTCCTGAGTTAAATGATCATATTTTAATTTGCTATTTACTGTTATTACTCTCAATACTGTCATTGGAAAAAATGGAAAGAATGTTAAAAATTGTCTCCGTTTTGTTTAAGAAACACAACCCAATTAGAATTTATGTAAAATACCAGTTGGATATTTTTTAAATTAAGTATGATTCTGGGCCTTGTTCAGGGTATGTATATTATTACATTAATGACAAAAATATTAAAAACTGAGTCAGTAACTTCGACCAGGAGTATCAAAATATAGTACTTAAATATTTTAATAATAATAAATATAAAGAATATACAAGGCATTCCAATTATTTTTAAAGATCTATAGATTAGACATGTGGTATAAAATATGATTAGAAAAGTAAATAAAATACAGGAATATATCTTTTAAATGCTATTCCAGCATTAATAAATTTTAAAACTAAGAGATATTTTGAAAGACAGAATCAGATAATTTAACCCAAATAGTAATGTGTTACTCTGAAAATCAGCACTAGTTAGTTGTATTGCAACTTTATTCACACTTCAAAGTCTTTAACAGTAGTTCCAGTATTATCATCCTCCTAATGATGGTGGAGACATTCTGTAGAGCCATTTTCTCATCGTGTTCAGTAGATCACTAGCAGTACAAATGGTACTCAGTCTAAACTCTGTGCAAATAAATATTTCTTACGCTTGCTGTCCGGTGTTGCTTGTAAGCCACATCAGTCCTTACATCCTTTACAACGTTCACTGTATGGCTAGAGTTTCTCTCTAAATTCATATCAGAGCACATTTTTTTCCTCAGCAATATCAAAGCATCGGTTGCCTTGATGATCTGTTTCTCTCTAGAGAAATTGCGACAGTTGTTGCAGTGATGACCCAAGGACCATCTTTGTTTCTTTCCTTCCTTTTTAATACTTTGGTATAGAGAAATATGCCAACATACCTGAGGGCTAGATCCCCTTAGAAAACTCCAAGGTCATCTTAAGTGGGGAAGAGGGAAGAAATATGATTCTGAAATGTGAAATATAGATGTTTGCTGCTTAATAGCACTGGTTTTTTTTTTATTTAACTGTATTCTGCAGTATAGTGTGCATCTAAGGCATCAGTCAAAATCAAAAACCTGTTAAAAGTTCCTCCCTTAGACACTGTCTGTGTGTCTGGCAGTGTCATGGCAGTTGGATGAGAAAAAGAGTGAGAGGCAAAATAAAGTGGCATGATGGGCACTAGCCAGAGCTTGCCAAGGTCTAAGACTTGTTTCTCTTTCTGTTTGCTGGTGTTTAGCTACATCTCCATAGATGAAACACTTCAGAGTCTGGAGGCCCATTCTTTCAACAGTTTAAGTAAAGTCACTCATATGTAAGTACTGTAATTAAATAAATGAATACAGGGATAAAATAACTTTGGGGATGTGTGGAAATAGTGTACATGTTGATGTTTGAGTTGTCATTCTTGTCTCCTTTGTAGCTAAATATTCCTTTTCTCATTCCCTTTCTCTGTAATGTGGAGTCAGTCTCTTTTTTGACTTATGCTTCCTTTCCCTACACCTTTTTGGTTCCTTTGCTCTTCTGTATCCTCCCATAGAAGTGTAAGAAAGTGTAGTGAAAAATATATGGGACTATATTATGAGCTTGATGGCAAGTTGAAATAAACTGGCAACTAAGAATTACTTCTGTCAAATTACTGAAGGTAAGTGTAAAACAGTAATATAAGGACCAGAAATAAAATAAGAAGGGCCAAAGCACAGAGCAAAATGGCACTAGCTGGAGACATGAAGAATAGTAAGTAATCATTCTGGAATTGCACTAGTAAAATGAAGAGTGTTTATCTCGTTATTAAATGGAATGGGAATGTTATGGACAAAGGCTTCTGGGAGTGTTTTTATACCTTTCTGTTCTGACCAGTCCTCACCAAATGATGCACTAGGGCAGTTACAAAAGCGGTAGGATACTTGCATGCCAGGAGTTCCTGTCATTCAGCAGTACCCTGTCAAAATGAGAAGGTAACGTATGGAACAGAGCTTCGTAGGATCCATCCTGCATCTGGTACTTTTCCATGTTTCCCTTACTGATTCAAATGAGGGAATGGAAAGTGTGCCAGTGTCGTAAAGCTCAGAGGAGTTGCAGTGTGGCATATTTCAGAGAAGATTTGTGTTTGCAGAGGTTCCATGGGAGAGCACTGTCAGTCGTCACAGATCCAGAAAACATTGTCAGAGAGGAAAGACTTTCATGTCCAGAAAGACAACGTGCCAGAGGCAGATATATCTTTTAATGTTGTTGCAAGGCATTAAAGCTACAACCCATTTTCCACACTGATGTTTGGCAAAGCAAAAGTGATACTAACCTTAAATTAGATTACGCAAGATTCATGTTAGATTCTAGGAGATGTTTTCATATGGCTGGCATAAGTAAACACTAGAAATGTTTTCCTGGGGAGGATGTCCCTGTCACTGGAGGCCTTTAAGGCTGTGTAATCAGAAACTCCATAGGTCTATTTAATCTTCACTCAGAGAAAGAGATTGAACTAGGTGATCTCTTAACACTGCTCTATTTTCTGTATTTTTTTTCCTTTTACTTTACACAGGTGAAACAGAAAGTTTAATAAAAATAAAGGAGATGGTATCATTACTGTTACTGTAGATAGAGAGCAACTAATGCTGGGAAGTGGAAGTGCCTCCCATAAGAGTACCTGACAGGCAGAGATAGAAGTACAGTCCAGGATCCTGAGACGTAGTTCAGTCCAATGACATGCTCTTGTAATATTCCTGAAAGAGTTTCACAGGAAAGCTTTGATGTGATAACAGTACTTATCTTTGGTTATATAATGCCGTTCCCTCTTCTGTAGATGGTTTTTCCAAGCCTATTGGCTTAATGTTCTCTCTTTGTCTTTCACAGTTGTGTCTTTAGGATTTCTTGTTTAAAACAAATGAACATTTATTAAAACATTTACTGGCAGAACATTTAATAAGCAATTAATAAAGCATGTGGCACTATGCACTACAAATTCCCCATGTGGTACTAGTTTTGTGGTTCACCTTGTTAGAAGTTAAAGACAAAATGCTCTTGGGCCATCGCGTTTCATTGCAGGACATGCAATATGCAGTGTAGTATCTTGCCTGTTTTAAATTATATGGATATAAAGGCTTCTTGAGGACGGCTTGAGGAAAAAGGAGCTAGCTGGCTAGATAGCTGTTTTCTAATGTTTCTGTATTAGATTCAAAGTGGAGAACGAACTAGAAAAATCTCCCTCAGGATCTCAATTCATGACACAAAACTGATCTCCTTCAAAGGGTAATGTAATGTAAGCCTTTGAACTCTTCCACAAAATGCGCTCTTTTAAACACGTGACTAGTTTGAAGGAGTGGTGGATGGAGCTCTGGTGTTGCCAGTGCCTCCCAAGGCACTCATTCCTGTGATGTGCTTTGTAGCACTGCCTAATTTGCACTACTTTCTACTACCTAAAGGGGTGGTGAGGAATAGGAGTAGAAGCCTTTTCTCTTGTCCTCTTCCAGTCTCTAACTTCCCCCAAAGCACATTTATATTCCTGCCTGGGAGGACAGCCAGTGCCCCTTACCATAAGCATGCCTCTGTCACGGCTCCCCTGAAGTCAGGCCAGAGCACACCAGTAAGATCCAGAATCGCTGCATTATCACACCCATGCCAAAGCCCAGGCCCAGATGTGCCATCCGTGACCGGGAATCTGCAGGCCTGGGCAGCAGTCAGCAGAGCTCACGGGCACCTACATTCACGTCACCTACAGCACAGGCTGCAGGGAGGGCACAGTGGGGAGGAGTTTTCCAAATCTGCTATACAAAGTTTATGGTAATGTGGGACCCCTTGTATTTCTCACAAGGCACTACCAAAAAAGAAACTGTACACAGACATACAAGACACACATTCTTTTTTTCTGTGCATGAGCCAAAAATACTACCCAGGACAGGACACCAGAACTCTGCTCACAAAAGCTATAGGTAAATCCCAAACCTTTGCAGATGGCCCACGAAGAAGGGCTACCTCTATCACTCAAAAACACTTACCAGGTTTTTAAAATCTGTTTGGAAGTGAGGCACATGTATTATTTAATCAGGGAATATCGAGGCATCTGGCAAATTAGGCAGTTGCATATAAGCTGTAAAAGAAAGCAATTTATAAATTTGACCATTTTTCTGAATTGGTTCCATAACTTCTCTGATTTATTAACACTTATTGTTGTTGGGTTTGATTTACTTTCCAGAGAACAAGATTATTCAGGGATAGATGTGTATGTTGTGTTATGCATTTGTTTAATGTTCTCCACTTGCATAGTATTTTCAAAGTATTATTGCTAAAATAATACTGGGTAAAGATTATCATAGGGTATTTTAAAGGAGGTTGAAGTTACTCGTAACAGTTTTGAAAATAAGTCATTTCACAGGTTATTTTTCATGGACTTTTCATAAAGTGCAGTTTTATGTAAATAATCTTTTTACCCTAATTTAAACTTACACACACAGTTTCATTTTTAAAAGATTTGTTTTTAAACATAAGAACTTCTTAGGAGAAAATTTAGTGTTTGTGGAAGGGAGGAACTAATTGCTTTGGCTTGAGTCAAGAGTCATGTGAATAGGCATCCTGTGTTCGTCATCATCCCTGTCTGCCAAGCCTGTTAGTGTGCTTCAGCTTTGATCTTCAGCACTCCATTTGCTTGGTCCTTATTCAGCCCCTGTGCCTCTGTCCGACTTTCTGTTCCTTCTAGACCTCAGCTCTCTTTAAGCATAGGTTGTATTTTTATATACGGCCCGTCAAGTGCTGAGCAACTTCTGCAAACTAAGGATACTACTGATCACCTGCTGTATTCTAATGGGCCAGATCTCATTTTGGTTGTAATTAATGGCAAAATTCCCACTCTGTGAAGATGAAAATCAGGGCCAAGAATTTGGGGTGCGGGGGGGGGCAGGCGGCAGGTTTTCCCAATTGTGTTAAATTGGACTCACAGTGCTTTCTTGTTCTTTCTTTTTGCCTTTACCTTTTCTAAGTATGTCTGTGAGACAAACTTAACATGTTTACAAATTCAGAACTGTCTCTCCCATACAACAGCATAAGTATTTAGTTTTTCTAGATATAATTGTGCAGGCATCTGATTAGCAGTCAATATCTCTGTGTAGTTGTCTTACTAGTAGACCTGCAGCTTGGTAGCATTACACTAAATGAAAAGCTTTTGTAATTAGGTCATTGTTTCTCAGGAAAACATTCCTGTAGAAGGAACCCCAGAAAAATTTACCCTTTCTTTTCCTCTTCTCTGTCTCTCTGCTCACTCTCCTCTGATCTCTCCCTACTCCCTTCTCCTCCTCACTCCAAAAGCACTCTCCTTTTACACAACCATGTGAAAAGCACTCTCAGCATTTGGGAACAGGGCCAAACGTTATGGTTCAAGTGGCTTGCCCTCGTATATGGGACGTCATTTGGAAAGCTGGTGGGGGACTGATCTGCATCTCTGCAGTGAGCTGCGGTGAGCTGGAGCCAAGGGCTGGGGCAGCTCCACCAGCCTGAGGGCCAGGGCTGCACTTCTTTTCTTGGACAGCTTGTGGAGCCAGGTCATGGGATACAGCACTGTAGAAAGGAAAGGTGATTTGATGGAAATATCTAAGAAGCAACTGGAGAGGGGGCCTGAAGAGATCTGGGGGGACTGCTCTATACATGTGGTGAATTTCAGGGCACTGGGATGAAGTGCTGTGCAGAAAAATCTCATTAAAAGCTGTAGTCTGGAGGTAGGGAATAGACTGTCAGGAGCCTGAGCCAGTTTTCTGGTGTTAGCATTGCAAAGGCTTGACAGGTGCATGCAGATGAAATAACACGGATAGTTTGGCTGTAGGGGGAGAATAAAACATGGAAGTATATATAGAAGTGAGAGAAGCCATGGAAGCTATAAGCAAAGTAAGTCTAAGAAGGTAGAGATGGGTCTCAAGTTATTACAAGAAAAGAAAAAAAAAAAAGGCTGATTTAAAACATTGCAGAACTGCTGACCTGGATATCCTTAGTCTTCGCAGATATCTCAGCATAATGTGATTATATTGAGACCCTATGGCCAGCTTTGCAGTTTCCAGATTCTGGTCTTGAACAAACTCAAGCATGTGTCAATATTGCAAGGCAGGTATGAAAGACATGTCTGGTAAATGAAATCTAGAAGCCACTTAAATATGTAAATGTTTGTGCTTTTTTTTTAAATGTTACTAAATTCATACAGGATGTTAAGTAGCTTATTAACCTTTCTAGAAGTTATCTGGCAAACTTACGTCTCTAATTCATTAGACTAATATTTGAATAGTTATTATTAGTTTCATTTTTAGATTCATTTGACTTTGGAACTAAATATTTATACTTTTGTAAGTGAATATAAGTACATAGTTATTTGTAAGTCTTGACACAGGACTTTATATCATCAAGTAACTTTCTCTGCACATCTGTTCTTGACGTGTTAAAATTTTTAAAGTATTTTCTTTAAAAAGCAAAACTGAGTTGCTGTTCATGGACAGTCAGGTGGTGGTTTGATTGTGAACCTAGTACATTTTTAATTACTAGTCTGAGTGCCAGAAATAAAATTTAAAACATTGATTATCTTTAAAGCACAAATAAGCCAATTCTTAATTGTTTTATGTACTTTTAAAAATAATGCAGAGGCTGAATATTTTTTAAAGTTACTTGGAATAATTTTGTAAATATTCCACAAATAATTCTGTTATCTTGTTGGTAGGTAGCAGCATTCTTCTTTCTTATGTGCATCTCTAAGTAATTTTAGTTAGGACTGCAAAGTGAAATATTTGTTCAGGGCACCTTTTGCCTCTCTGCATCAACGGTCAAGAAAGATGCCTATTAACTGTGTTACTTTTTTTATATATCTTTAAAGCACTTCATTCCCAGAAGGACTCAGAATTGTTACATTGCTGTTGGATGCAGAATTTAAGCACTGTATGCTAAGATTAAGTTGTATTTATAGAGTGTGTTAAAGTTCCATTTCAAAAGTCACGTAAAATCAGCTCTCATAGACACTTAGATACCTGGGAATTAGCCTACTAGACATTTTTAAGTATACTCTTTGGCTTTATCTGCCTTTTAGGCAGCTAAAACTAATAGTTTTCCTAGGGCTGCTTTTCAAAGGAACCTTAACTTTCTAAATTGGTGGGTTTCAACCTTTTCAATTCACCAATTCAGAAAAGCTTACTGATAAAAGTGCAAACCCTGTCTAATGAATCTACTGATAGTGAACTTGCTTTTCTTAGTTTTTTGAATCCTTTGGAAGTCATCTTTACACCGCAGCAGTCTTCTGATTACAATTTGAAAATTACTATCATATAACAGTCACCTTTGAGTATATTACTCATGACTGATTAATGTAAAAGAACTTGTGAAATCCAGTTTCTGTATCACTATCCTGTTAACTGATGAGATCAGAACTATTCAAGTATCCTTCCTCCCTATGGGCCTAACTTCATAGGCTTCAATATTGATGGAACTATAGATATCCTTTAAAACTGATTTTAGGGCGGGATCCCTTCCAGTACTCTGAGATGAATGATGTTTCAATGTGCAAAACAAGGACAGCAGCACAGTTCATGCATGGAACTGAATTTGAAGATCTTTCTCTTTTTCATGCGTATGAAATGAGAGGCCACATATTCAGCCAGTCAAGTGCAAGAGGCACATTTGACTGGACTTGAAGTAGGGAAAATTGTTTTTTTTTCCTCCTGGTTTTTTTCTTAAGCATAGCATTCACTTTGGTGAAATCACCTTTTACCTTTTTATACCTCTCGTCCTCTCTCTCATCTGTTTTGACTAGAGACTTCTAAGCAACTGGTTGTCTGCTGTTGATTTCTGTAGCGCCTACCACGATGGGTCCTGTTCTTTCTTTGGGCTTTAAGAAACCCCTGTAATACAAAGTGTAGGATGAAACGCAAATATAAATACAGTATATATTAAAGCATACTTCTTTCCTAATCCCAGCATTACCAATTCAAGGAAATCAAACAGCAGGGACATAAACCTTTCCCCAACATTCAGTTGAATCATATCGATTTCCTCACTCACATTATTTAACATTTTATCTGATTACTCTGCCAACTGCCTCATCTGGCCATTTAAAATCTTTTATTCCCAGATTAATTAGTTTTTCATTTGCCTTTGTTAAACAGCACATGCCCTCTCATGGCCCAGTTACTTAATAAATCAAAATCTGATAGAATCTCACTGCACTATTTTATACCTTCAATTTTAGTACCATCTGCAGATTTCCAATTCTTACTTTTAGTACCCTCATCCAAATCATTTATGCAGAATACTATGAATAGCAACAAGCCATAACCTGATGGCTCTACGGTACTCCAGTGCATATCCATTTCCAGGCTGAAGATTGATCTGAAGACTGTCTTTCCCTGGGGTATGTTTGGTCCACAACAAAGGAATACGTATCCAGGAAGATCATGAGTCCAGCATTTTAAATGTAGTCAGTGACGGAAAAAACAAGTCAGTTAAAGTTTGTGAAGCAAATTCCACTGGTGGGAGTGTGATAGCTACATAACTAATAAAATAATTTGAGAGAAGCAAGAGACTGACACTGAGAAGATTTCTTTTAAATACAGAAACAATACTGTTCAAAGTAGCTAACAGACATGAAGAATATTTGAATACAGCACTGTAATAGCAGTAGTATAGCTATTAATTACATCAGTTTAAAATGGAAGTAAAAGGTAAATCTCTGTCTCCCTGCAATGTTGGAGTAAACAGAGTAAAAACTGAAGACTTAAAAGGTGGAGCAGAACTTTTTGTCAGTACAACAGTATATAGAGAGGCTGAAATCTTGATACCTGTATCTACATGTTGATTTATCTACTATCTTATGTCTCTCTTCCCACTTTTATTTCTCAGACAACTTGGCTGGGTTGATTTTATCCTGTAAAAATGATTCCAGTGGCAGAGGCATCCTTAAAACCCAACTTCCTGATGCCTGTATTATGTTGGTTACTTGGCACTGTTAGGGCACAGTAAATTAACTACTACTGGTTTCTGCCCATTGAGTCTCTGCCCAGTAGCACCACTTCCTGGACTGAGTTAAGACTAGAACATCACCCAGACATCTATACCTGTCATTGTCTTCATCAACTTTCTCTATATAAGTAGCAGGAAGTTCTTCCCTCAGCCCACTGTTCCACAGCTAGTCTCAGGAGGAAGACTGGAACTGTTCTTGCTATATGGTTTCTACATTTAAGAAAGGCTGAGACTTGTTCCAGCAGAGTTATTAGACCAGTGTCCAGCGCTGGTTTAAGGTAAAGAAATAGAAACAAACATGCAAAAAGGGCTATCCCCTTCTGGAGACACTAAAGAGGTGGTGTGATTTAAGCCCAGCCAGCAATAAAGCACCACGAGGCTGCTCGCTCACTCCCTCCACCCCCCAGTGGGATGGGGGAGAGAGAATACAAGGAAAAGCTTGTGGGTTGACACAAAGACAGGGAGCGATCACTCACCAATTGTGGTCACAGGCAAAAACCAGACTCAACTTGGGGGAAAAAAAACCCAAAATCAATTCAATTTGCTACCAATCAAATCAAAACAGGATAATAAGAAGTAAAATCAAGTCTTAAAACACCTTCCCCCCACCCCTCCCTCCTTCCCAGGCTCAAGTCCACTCCCGATTTCTCTCCCTCTTCCCCCCAGTGGCACAGGGGGACAGGGAATGGGGGTTGCAGTCAATTCATCACACTTTGTCTCTACTGCTCCTTCCTCCTAACTCCTCACTCTTCCCGTGCGCCAGCGTGGGGTCCCTCCGACAGGAGACAGTCCTCCATGAACTTCTCCAGCATGGGTCCTCTCCGCGGGGTACAGTCCTTCAGTCACACACTGCTCTGGCGCGGGCTTTCCCATGGAGTCACGGCCATCTTTGGGAGCCTCCGCTCCACCGCTCACCCCCATGGGCTGCAGGGGGACAGCCTGCCGTCTCACCACGAGCTGCAGGGCCATCAGCCTCCTCAGGTGCCCCTCCTCCCCCTCCTTCTTCACTGACCTTGGTATCTGCAGAGGGGTTCCTCTCGCATTCCAATCCCACTACTCGCTGCAGGTTTCCCCTCTTAAATCTGTTCTCCCAGAGATGCTACCACTGTCACTGATGGGCTTGGCCTGGGCCAGTGGCAGGCCTGACTTGGAGCTGGGGGAGCTTCCAGCAGCTTCTTACAGGAGCCACCCCTGCGGCCCCCTCCACTACCACCAAAACCCCACCACACAAATCCAGTATAAGAAGCCAGGAAAGGAAAAGTGTGCACGTGATGGGAGCAGGTATGGTGGGGTTTTTCATAAGAGATGAAAATTTGGTAGGTCTACTGAGTCTAGACAGTGAATTTTGGCACAGTCTGATTGGTGCAGCCAGACTGCTGACTGTCATTATGGATAGAAAAGAAAGCAAGCTGCTGAAAAAAAGAGGAATGAGAAAGATTGAGGAAAATTGCATTAAGGGCAGAGACAAACATTTCAGAAAAATGAGGAAAGGTCATGATACTGGGCAGCAGCCCCACCAACACACCTACAGAAAGCACCCAGCAAGGCCATAGCCATGATCAGTGTCAGGCTGGTTCTTCAACATGTACAGTCTAAAAAGCCATCTGCAGAGCAAGCTGTAACTTGGGTAGAATTATTTAAAGACATAACTGTGGACAGAAGATGTAAGGAATGAAATTTATGTTATATTTTGCTTCAGTATAAAGCAAAGATACACACTGTCCTATATACTGCTGGATATGGCTATATAGTGAATTGTGTGTCCATTTCAAGTCTCAGAATGGAGTTAAGTGACCTGAGCCATCTTTTGGATCCACTGATGAGTTCTGTAAAAGAGACCAGAAAAATAATACAAAATACTGCTAGAGACATGAAGGAAGTAACCAGGAAAATAGGACATAAAATTATATGCTAAATAGATGGTTGTAAATTGATAGGATTATTATATATCAATACTGAAAGTTTTGCCTAACTTTTCTTTTTACTCAGCTTTGCAGACACAAAACTCTCACCATGGTCACCACAGGCTATTGCTTTGGTTTTAGGACCATACAGACAAAGGATGCGTAGTCAAATCTCAGGTGCTTCTTCCCCCCTTGCTTAAACTAGCCAGTCTCCAGGACCGCATCTCTTCATCATTGTAAGATTACTCAGAATGCATAGTGGTCTTGAGCTAGTGCTGGCCAGTACAAAAGCTAATTGCAGGAATTAGGTCCCTGAAATTTCATTTTAACATTGCTGGTTTCTGTTATGATAAATAATTAAATATTAATGATCAATGTGGTAATGTTCCTCCCTTTTTTACAGTGAAATTCGAAATCTTAGAAACTTGGATTACATAGATCCAGACGCCTTTAAGAATCTCCCACTTTTGAAATACCTGTAAGTATTTAGCACCTGTAACAAGTTGGCTCTTGACAAGATGACTCTTTATAGCAGTTTTGTTTCTTGGCATTTCATTTTGGAACCGTTTGCAATGTTTTTCCCTGTTGCTTTATTTTGATGACAGAAAGCCAGCTAGGATAGGGTTTGGAACTTTGACTACTTTTGCAAGAAAGGAAAACACGTTCACAAATTCGTCAGCATTTTTGCCATTATTCTTACCCATTAAATGTCTGGAATGCACTAATCTTTCCTTGGCAAAATTCCACAGCTACCTTTCTACTTATGATAAGTGCTGTCTTACTATGTTTTTGTAGGAAATAGTGGGAAGAGACACAACATAAATACACACGTCTTTTATATTTACTAGATATTTACACAGTGTTTTAAAGCATACCTGTCAGCTAAATGTGACAAGCCCATCTATAGACACCTGATTTCATAACCTCTATGGCAGAAAGAAATCCTGAAGAATTCTCTGCATTCCCATTAAGTGTCTGAAGAGCAGCACAGAGTAACCAGACCATGAAATTCTAAAGTTACAACATAGGAAAGAGACATAAGAAAGAGAATAACTTCTGTGATTTTGAGTAATGTTTGGAAGACTCTAGAAAAGGCTGTGTGTGTGTGTGGTGAGGGTAGCGGCAAGGAGGAAAGATTTTTCCTATAGATCTGAAAGCAATGAAAAGAAAATAGTCAAAAAACTTCATTTCAGGATAATAGTTTTAAAAATTGAGAACTATATTTTGTTAAGTTATTCCCACTCTACAGGAGTTCAGAAATAAGGGGCATTAACTATATTTGAAGACAGTTTCCCTTTTTAGAGCTATTTGAACAGCTCTTAGCCTCATTGAAAGATAGAGGATTTGGGGGTCCAGACTATTACCTGAAGCAGCCTTAATCTCTCAAGTGAATCCAGAGTTATAATTTTTCTTCTCCCTATCTACCTCACAGGCTACTTCCCTCTGCAGATCTCCTTAGCTGTCTTATTATTCTGTGTTCCCATTTTTTAGATTCTGTAATTTATAATAAAGCTGGTGTTTTGATTTTTTTTTAATTGTTCTTGCATCCTTGTATTTTGGACAGTTGATTGTAAATGAATTGATTGACAATAGAGAGGATGAAATAACTGTCCTGTGCTGTTGAATGCTTTAAATACATTGGTTGTTGTTGTTCAGTGATACAGTACATGTAATTCTTCCTGTTTCTTCTCTCCTTCAGTGGTATTTTTAATACTGGACTCAAAGCATTTCCAGACCTCACCAAAATCTACTCATCTGATGTGAACTTTTTACTGTAAGTACCTGTCCTCACAGCTGATTAGAATACTGCCATCCTCAGATCCCAAGAAAACCTATAGCAAAGGTTTCCATTTTGGAGAAAAATATCAAATAAGTCTGACAAAGCACTTTTCCTTAAGCTATGCTTCAGTAATTAGTACCAAATCTGGAAAATGCCAGGTCACCTAGCACTATACATTTAAACTGGATGAGAGACATGGACACACAAGAGCATTTCTCTTGAATTAGCCAAAGCACATGATGCACAAATTCTGCAGGCCTTTTGCTTTTATTTTGGTTTTGTAATGGCTGTGCAATACCTGAATTAGTCTGAAGTCAGAATAGTGTGACACACAGGACCTGATCTGACATAGAGCCTGCTAACATGAAATCATCCTCTCCACATTCTTCTAACAAATTTGTGCTGGCATGGTGAGCTCATATTGCACATTTTCTGATGCTACTCTTCATTGAGCTCCTATATTGTTGAATCATAACCTTCATTGGCTGTCTGCCTTCTTTCTTCTGACCCCATCCTAAGCACAGAATACTCAAGAGCAGGAGAACTGGACAATCTTGAGAGCAGTTGTTAATCATTACACATTTAAAAAGCTCAGTCTTGGCTGAGCTCACATTTTTAGGAAGATTTTGGGGAAGACTTATTTTATCCAAAATATGTTGCTTCATACAATTAATGTTTTAATAAAGAAAACAGAAAAGGACCTTAAAAGGCAAATTGTGAAAGCTGAGAAAGAAGGTAGAGCTTTTAAGTCACTAGACCAGGAGCACCTTGGTTTCATGACGGCCTTAGTAGTGAGGTCAGCTCAGGCTGGCACAGCATGTCTTTAAGAAAGAGGACTACCCATCTCCCTTCTGTCACTCACCTTTTTTTCAGAGTAGTTGAATGAGATGCATGCTCTTTAAGATTGACAGCATAAGCTTCTGTGAACACACACTTTGCCTAAACGCCCTTACCCAATGTCGTGGTTTCGGTTTCAGCCCAGCCAGTAACAAAGCACCACGCAGCAGCTCGCTCACTCCCCACCCCCTCCCCTGGCCACAGTGGGATGAGGAGAAAATACAAAGGCAGGCTTGTGGGTCGAGACAAGGACTGGGAGGGATCACTCCCCACTTATGGTCACGGGCAAAAGACAGGCTCAGCTTGGGGAAGAAAAAAAACCAGTTTAATTTACTACAAATCAAATCAAAACAAGGATATTAGGAAGGAAAAACAAACCTCACAACACCTTTCCCCCACCCCTCCCGCCTTCCCGGCTCAGCTCCATTCCCAGTTCTCTCTCCCTCCAGTGGCACAGGGGAACAGGGGATGGGGGTTGAGGTCAGCTTGCCACACATTGTCTCTGCCGCTCCTTCCTCCTCAGGGGGAGGACTCCTCACTCATCCCCTGCTCCACCATGGGGTCCCTCCCAGGGGAGACAGTCCTTCACCAACTTCTCCAAC
>VYZV01038034.1:21645-50038 GCA_013401275.1 Pandion haliaetus | reverse complement strand
GGGTCCTCCACAGGCTGCAGGTGGATATCTGCTCCACTGTGGACCTCCATGGGCTGCAGGGGGACAGCCTGCCTCACCTTGATCTTCACCACAGGCTGCAGGGGAATCTCTGCTCTGGCACCTGGACCACATTGTCCCCCTCCTTCTTCACTAACCTTGGGGTCTGCAGGGTTGTTCCTCTCACATGTTCTCACTCCTCTCCCTGGCTGCAGTTGCACAGTTTTTGTTTTTTTTTTCCCCTTTTTAAGTATGCTATCTGAGAGGCACTACCACCATCCCAGATAGGCTCAGCCTTGGCCAGTGGCATGTCTGTCCTGGAGCTGTCTGGCATTGGCTTTGTTAGACATGGGCGAAGCTTCTAGCAGCTTCTCACAGAAGCCACACCTGTAGCCCCCCCGCCACCAAAACTTTGCCATGCAAACTCAATACACATTTGCAGTGTAAACAGCCAGTTATCCATCTCCCATTAGAATGATATACCTCCATGGCTAACAATAGTCCTTGCAGTATTTATAATTAAGAGCGAGATGGGGTACTATAGTGACATTAGAGAGAAAGGTATTGCTTCTCAAAGGCAGAAGGCATAAAATGGCATGTAAGAAACAGTAAATCAACAGCGATTAAAAAAGTCAGAGTATTTCACATCATGATCCTTTGACTTGCTAGTCCTAAGCTAAAGATCCTAGGAACATGTTGTGGTTTAACCCTGGACTGCAGCTCAGCTCCACATAGCCACTTGCTCACCCCAACACCCAGTAGGATGGGGGAGAGAACTGGAAGGGTAGAAGTGAGAAAACTCATGGATTGAGATAAAGACAGTTTAATAATTTAAAAAAAAGGTGGGGGAAAAAAACAACATAGGGGGAAAAAATAAACCAAACCCAAGAAAAACAAGTGATGCAACAAAAACAATTGCTCACCATCAACCGACCGATGCTCAGGCAGTCCCCGAGCAACAGCAGCCCCAGCAAACTTCCACCCAGTTTTTATTGCTCAGCATGACGTGTTATGGTCTGGGATATCCTTTCAGTCAGTTGGGGTCAGCTGCCCCAGCTGTGTCCCCTCCCAACTTCTTGTGCACCCCCAGCCTACTTGCTGGTGGGGTGAGAAGCAGAAAAGGCCTCGACTCTGTGTAAGCACTGCTTAGCAGTAACAAAAACATCCCTGTGCCATCAACACTGTTTTCAGCACAAATCCAAAACATAGCCCCATACTAACTACTATGACAAAAATTAACTCTGTGCCAGCCAAAACCAGCACAGAAGGCTGTAACATATTATTAATTTTTAATTTAGCTTTAATAGCAGCTTTAGGGACTTCTGTTACCCATGGATAACCAGGAATTACTCTGCACGTGTGATGTAGGAAAGGTTTGTTATAAAGCGAGGTATGTTCCAGCAACAATTTAGAGCAGAATCCTTCCACCTGAACAGATCTCTTAGTTGACCTTCAGGAATTAACAGGAACAAAATAGTTTCTGAAACTCCCAAATATGCACTGCCTTACGAAGGCTGAAATGAAAATGAATGAAAATTGAGTGGAACACTACTATTTATTGTTTTGTCGTGTCAATGGCCATTAACATCTCCCACAGGAAACAGAAATGTGCTTGCAACTGGTGCTTTATTACACACACACAACCCCACTGTACCATCAAGACTAATATTAATGAGCTAATTATAGAGACCAGAGATTTGTTAACTTGCATAATAGCCTGAGAATTCTGACCAATACAGCCCTTCCATATCTCCCTTGGGCAGTATAAACAACTTGGCTTATTTTAATAAATAATTTCTTAAGTCATTTTTGATTCAGGCATCTAGCTGTTGTTAGCTGGCCTGGGAATTTGTGGACATTGCATCTTCCTCAAAAAGAAAGTTCTACTTACAATACTGTTTCCTCTTAAAAATTAATTCTGTGGAAAACAATTACCGTAAGATAAATATTCCTTTTTCTGGGGCAATGAATGGCATTGCTTACAGTGGGAGCAGTATGGAAGAAAAAAAAAAGAAAAAAAGAGGAACATTTATGGAGCTTAAAAAAGAGACTCTATCTTGCCTCCCTACCAAGCTGGCAGAACTCATAGTCTCTGGAGTTCCCTTTGTGCACTCTTGAAGTGAAATAAGAATTTACAGTTGATGGAACATCTGCCCCACATATCTATCATTTACTCTTTTTTTTCTGATCAGGATTTCAGCAGCAACAGCAAATTAAAGGCTAAAATACTGACCTTGGATCCACCCTAATGGGGCAATTTTCTTCCATTTTGGCTTTAAAGAAAACCAATGAGAAAGATTTAACTACAAACAATTGTGGCTGGCTGTATGTATGTTGTGTGAGTTTGGCCATGCTCTCAGACCACCTAGTTAGATGGTATATTTAAGTAGGTATTAAAAAGTTAGGTTTTTTTTTTTTCTTAATTTGCAGTTTACAATAGCAGAGGAAGTGGCGAGTGTGATCACTGAATAGAGAACAGATGCCAATAATTCTCATTCCTTTGTCACTGCTGTATATGCAGATGTATGTGGATGTATACATAGATTGCTCCCTTTAGAAAACTGTTCAACAGTGTAATGATAGCACATTGCTCTTCACCTGAAAATGAAATCTTGGCTAGGATTCAGCAACACCATGGACCTAGTGTACTAAATGCACCAACAAGAGCTGCTGCCTACAGCACAAGTTCAACAGAGTACAACAAAAATACAGTATCAGGCTTATTATTCAATTAGCTTTTGCCAAACATACAGTCCAAATTCAGAACATTACTAACTGTTGCACAAGATACATGTGAGTAATTAATTATCTTTAGAAAGCAGAAGTGCTCTTCAAAGCATCATTTCCCAATCTAGTAATGGGTCCTACCTTACGAGGTTCTGTCCTGTTCCTGTCACTGGGCACAAGCAAGTCTTCGAGCAACAGGAGCACTCTGCATTCTGCTAATAAAACAATGCAAATTTGTAGATTTAAAGAATTTTTCAGTAGGTAGAAATAATACCTGTAGTCTAAGACCATCTATTATATATTTTATGCTTTTTTAACTATTGTAGTACTCAGAAAACTGTATATGAGATTAGGTAAAAATTCCCAATGGTACTATAAGGCATTCAATCTCATTTTCTCAATTATCTGTCTTTTAAATTCTCATTGTTACTTGATTTCATACAATTGCATGCTTCCAGCTGTGAAAAAGATTATTGACAAAAGCTATTATCCCTTATATCTAGTTCTGAACTTCTGACTTTGTAAAAACAATGAATTAGACCGAAAAATAATAACCCAGGAAAAAAAATCAAATCTGAGCAGCTAAGTATCTGTTTAACACTTGTATCATATATACAATTGGTTCAGAAAACATCTCTTAAATCATAAGCTATGCTTTATTCTCACATTCATCTGAAGCTCTCCAACGTCTCTGCAACATTCAATCTAACATGTAAATTTCATGTAAGGTAAGCAACAGCCTAGAAACATCACAGGAGATTTAAAATAAAGCATGTGAGGAAACAAACAGAACAGCTAACAAGCCACAATGTTAAAACTGGTTGAGTGCACTTTGGTTGCTGTTATGCTCCACGCTGTAGAGCTCTGCACTACTGCAGACAGACCACTTCCAGTACCTGAATAAGCTCCAGACCACGGCTACTTAAATGCTAAAGTCTGGTCTGGATCTAGGCTAGAAGTGAATTTTGCTAGCACTTTACCATAATCCTGAACATTTAACATCTCCCACAAGGAGTATGGCTGCCTGGTTTCCGTATCAGCCTTTGTAAGGGTTTGTCAAAGGCCTTGTGGAACTCCCAGGAGATTCTGGGCAGATCTCAATCACAACACTTGGAGAGGTTTGTAAGGCAGGACTTATATTTACAAAAGCCCTTTACATGCTGACTTCCCCCAGGTGTATCATATTAGTTGGTGGCTCATTTGCTGCCTTCCTGCAGGGGGCTAAGTTGGAGGTTACACACCTCTTTTACCAATTCAACCTCCTTGAGCTGCTTCAGAACTTTTTGGTGAAAACCATCCGGTCTTTGGGACTCGTTATCATTCATTTTATCAGTTTCCTGCCTAACCTCTTTTATAGTCACTTCGATTTGAGACAGATCCTCTTGACAAGTTGTCGTGGTTTCAGCCTATCAGACCTCTTGCCCATTCTCTTGTGTTTCTTTAAGTGTACCAGCTACACCTTAGTAGTAGTAACAAGACACTCTTCTGTGCAATATAAACGTTGCTGTGTTTAAACATCTTGGTTATTAATGTAATTAGCTATAATGAAGCTGACATAACTGCTGACAGTTCCCATTTTTCTGAGCAGCCCCAAATCAAGACTGATCATACAATGACACAGAACAAAGAAATAATGTAGGAAAACGTGTCTTCTGTATGAACGTAGACACAGATACTATAGTCTGCAAACTCCAACTACTTGGATTCACATTGCTCTGAAGATTAGTAATTATAATTTAAAACCTTTTCAAACCCATGCTTTCCAGTTTGAAGACAGCTGCTATGCTGCTTGAAGTAGATTGTGAATCTGAATAGATAATCGTCAAGACTGGATTTGTAAAGTAAAAAAATCCCTGTCAATCCCACACTTTCCTCTGGCAAGTTGGCACACTTTCTCGCTAACAAAGTGTGGGCCTAGGCAAGGCAACTAAGAAGTTATCTTCCACTGGGAGACAAATTATCACCAGACTCCCAGAAGGCTTTTCCATTTGCAATAACAGTGGTACAGAGAGGTCACAAGACCTCTTGGTGGCAGACACCATACCAGCAGTTTAGGGACTTCCCAAACTGAGGATTTTTGAAGCTTCCAGACTTCTGAGCCATTGTGCTTTATATGGCCCATGGATGAGACCAACCACCTATTGTTAGCCCTGCAACACAATTAATCCTGTCAACTAGAACTTCAAGGCAGCTGTGCCTGTATCCTCTCCCCAAGCCCCCCAGTTTAAAACAAGCAGAGTTTTTGAAAATAAAAACTGCAAATCTAACTGCTTAAATACACACCCATATACAAATACATAAAACACTTCAAAGGATTCGGTAAAATAGAACAGGAATGATGTAGTCTTGTAACTAATTCTTCCAAGCCCTTTCTTCTTACTGAACAGATCTTTCTCTCAGACTTCTTAGCGTCACTTGATAACACTCTTTGAGTTGCCACAGACTTTGCACATTCCCCTCTGCTCCCTGGGAAATTGTTTCCACCACCTGAGTCCTGGGCTGGCTGCTGCCTTCTGCTTCCAGCTCTCCAGAAGCTGCAGCTCTCTCTCCTGCACACCCAGGGCCCTGGAGAGGGTCCTTTCTGCAGCTGTTTCCAAGGCACAAGCCCTTGTACCCCAAGATGTTCCTCCTGACCCAGTCATTTCTGATGGGAACGTGACACAACTGTGAATAAAACCAAAACAAAAAGGGATATTGTCCTTCTTGTTACCTTGTTTTTTGGCCTGCACAATGAGCCATGGCACCGACTTTCACAATTTAGTGATGCAGTTTTGTGAAAAGATTATACCTTTTCTCATTTTTAAGTCTCTTGTCTCACATTCTTTGATGCCCCAAAACTCATCTCACAAGAGTGAATAATCACTCCCGATCACCTTCTTTACAATATGCACGGCATCTATAGTCTCCTACTGCTTCCAGTCCTAGCTCTTCCCAAGAGAAACGCTTATTACTTCATGTGTAAACAATTTGATACTTTTAATCACCCTTGCTGTAGCTTTCTGTGCTTATTGTAAACTGCACCGAGTATTTATAGATGCAGTCATATTAGATTTACAAAGAGCAGTTTTTCTGTTCTATTTTCTATTTTTTCCTAAAGATTCTTAGCATTCTATTTCCCTTCAGCATTACTAAATAGCACTGACCTGACATTTGCAGAGAGGACTCCAAGATCTTTCCCGAGTGCTAGGCAAATTAAACCCCATTGTCATCCATGTACAGTTAAGATTGCTTTTTCCTAAATGCACTTTACATTCATCAGTATTGAATCATGTCAATTATTTTACTGCTCCATCACTTAGTATTGCAGGATCCTTCTGCTTCTGTAGACAATCAGCTTTAGCTTTCACTACCTTGTATTATTTTGTGTCAGAAACAAGCTTTGTTGCAGCTACTATCATTCTCTTTCCAGACTCTTTATGAGTATTTCAGTAGTACCAGTGCTAGCTTCACCTCTGTGGTCCTCTATTGAAATGATGTGTATATTCAGATACCAGTTAATTTTCCATTCTTCCTCTAGCATGAAAACTTATAATCTGCTTCCAGGCTTTTCCCCGACTCTTTTTTTTTTTTTTTTAAATTCAGCCAGGAGAGCCATTCCCCTTGTCACATAACAGATCAGTTACCTCAACAGCCCTTGATACCTGATTTTGTCAAGGCTTTTCAGAAATCCCAATTCATTGTACAATCAGGATCATCTTTTTCCATATGCTTGTGCTAGAACATCTTCAAAGAACTCCCAAGAGTTTTTGAGGTATCATTTCCCTTCCAAAAAGTCTTAGCACCTCCCATCACACAGCATTTAACTATGTTCCCTTCCTGCAGGTAGCTGCCACCACCATGAGGACTTGATGGAGACCCATGGGGGTTGCTGAAAGGCCAGCCTTGTCTTGGTAAGATCTAGTTTACCAAGATGTTTTGCTTCAGAAGGAGAGCTCTATAAAATGAGGAAATTAGTGAAAAACAAAAAGGAGCAGGCCACTAAGTTGATTAAGGGACTGGAGCATCTGTCATAGCAGGATAGGCTGAGAGAGTTGGAAATGTTTAGTCTGCAGAAGAGTCAAGGGAATCTTACCAATGTGTATAAATACTTGAAAGGGGAATGGGGAATGGGGAACTGGGAAGATGCAGCCAGGGTCTCCTCAGTGGTGTCCAGTGAGGGAGGCAACAGGCACAAACTGAAATACAGAAAAGTCCATTTCAATGTAAGAAAAAAAACTTCTTTACTATGAGGGTGGTCAAATGCTGGAACACATTGTCTAGATAGGCTGTGGAATCTCCAATTCTGGAGATACTGAGAAGTCAACAGGACACAGCTCTGAGCAACCTGCTCCAGGTGACCTTCATTGAGCAGGGAGGTCAAACTGGATGATCTGGAAGCTCAGCTATTCTGTGATTCTTTAAAAGATAAAACAATAGTAGGCAGCATTAAGTCTCTTCTAAGAACCACTTCAGGGGCTTGGTAGAAACACATACTACCTATCAAAAAGGACTCCAGGAGAACAAAAAATTTTATGTGGTTGAAATCAACTAGTTGTGACATATTCAAATATGTATGATAGCAAAGAAGCTACTAGAAGTAAAAAATCTCTCCTGCAGAAAGGGGAAGCAATTTCTAACTCAATTTAAAAACAAATACAAGCAAATCAAAAGAGAAAAAAAAAAAGCAGAGCAAACCCAAGTGTTTAGAAACAATTTGTTTAAAGCATAAGATTAGTAATAATTTTCTTTTAGGTACAAGAAAACAGCCAGTGGGTGAGACAGCACCTTGGGAAAAAATGCATAGAAAAAAGCTGAATTATTTATTATTAGGGTGTTCATGATGAAAGTGCTCAAACACTGTTCCTACACTAGAACCTTTTTTACAGGTTTACTTCTTTACAGTGTATAACTCTCAGAAAACATCTTGACTTCAAGCATCCGTAGAAGAGGTTTTGGGAAAAAGCAAAAAATGGGTGGAAAACACTAACAGGACCAGATGACATTCACCTGGCAGTTCTAAAGGAAATCCACCTCCCCCATCAACTATGCAATGTATCTGCTGAGGTAGACTCAGTACCAGAAAAATAGAAAGCAGCAAACATAATACTAAATTTTCTGAGAGTTTCAGGATTTACTGAGATAGAAGAACATTGTTTTAGTAATTATTTTCTTTCTATTGAAGGATCCTAATAGGTTAAAATGAGTCTAAAGAGGTCTAAAGGAAAATAGCTCTTCCGATGGAAGATGTGATTTCTTTAAAGAATTTTTAAAACTTTGCTTTTGTGTATGCATTTGTATCTGGTTGGCTGGAAAGGTGTAATTTTAAAAGTCCTGATTATTTCTTTATCATTCTGCACTATGAGACATTAAAGACAAAAGCTTTAAAACACAGAGAAAATCACAGGAGGAATTCATATCCTACTTGAATTTGAATGGTATCAGAACCTAGTAAAGTGGTATGAAATCCCCACCTGCTCTGGATTTGATTTTTGCTGTAGAATTCTATGAAACCCCTCAATTACTGTGAGAATCTGAAAAAATTCTGATCCAGTCACTGGATATTTGTCTTTTTCTTACTTTACCTAGGGATGTCTCCAGAACAGCTGTTGCTAACCTTCCAGCCAAAGGACTGGAAAGCCTTAAAGAACTAATGGCCAAAAATACGTGGACTTTAAAGAAATTACCAGCTGTAAAGGTGTTTCTTCAGCTAATGCGAGCTGACCTATCATATCCAAGTCACTGCTGTGCTTTCAAGAGCTGGAAAAAAACCAGCGGGTGAGTTTCACTACCTTACATTCAATTTTAAAGTATGTAAGCAAAGACAATGTTTTAATATAAATATAAAATGACATCTAGTGGCAATTTTGTGACCATTTTTTCTAGGTATAGAGGACATTCTTTGAAACAGAGATTATAATTTCAAACTGGCAGAAGAAAGAATTTTTGATGTAACAATTTGTAGGACCTTTTGCAACAGCTCCTCCTTTTGTTCAGCCCAGAATTAAAGGGGAAAAAAAAGGGAATGTGCTGTAACACAGAACGTGCTTTTGCAAGGCCTGGAAAAAGAAGTTTTGGAGGGGTTATAGCCTCATGTTTCATACATTCTCTAACTGAAAAGCTCAGAATAAATGATTCTGTAATAACCTTGTAGACAGATTATTTCAAATTCCATTTCAGCAGGATTTCCAGCCTCCCATCAGAAGAGGTGCAGATAGCTTTTGGAAAGAAAAAAGTACATTTATAGATGACCTGATGCAACACAGTGACTCACCTGCTGGGGTTAGGGTGGGAGGATGACTTACTGTGATTAGCAGCAGAATTTTACTGCAGAATGCAAATCCATTGTAAATTGCTCCAAAGTTCAATACAGTTTAGAGAACTCTTATCCAGGCCAGCCCCTGGTCTAGGAAGACAGCCCCAGTCTTCAGTACAGCAGTATTTGTGGTTGGAATACATAGATATTAAAAATATGCTATAATAAGTATATGAATTATTCAATAATAAACTTGCAAAGCAATAATATTCACAATTAGAACGGACTGGGAAAGTGAGGACAGAAATAAAAGAGGAGTGGAGAGATTCAAAACGTGGACAGGAAGAATGTACAGAAAGAACCCAAGACAATCTATGATGGAAAGAAACAAGTATTTGCATGTCTATTTAGTAGAGATGAGAATTTCTCAGACTGAATTCTATACAATCTCAAATTGTAAGCCATCTCGAATTCGACACACCTGGAAATGAGAAATGCTAAAGGTTATGTAATAGTGGATCACAGTTCTCAAAAAATTTTATGTCAAATTGCTATTTTTTCCTAGTAAAAAGTAGGAACAATTTTCAACTACAAATACAGGTGCATCACACCATGAGGTACAGGATTCCCAACCACTACACTGCTAGTTAGCTGTAGAGCACCTACAGAAAATAGAACAGAAATTTAAATGATGGAAGTTCTAGAAGAAATTGATTTGAGAGCAAAAATTAAAAGGAAAGTAATACTGTGTGTATTATCTACGAAGTTATAAATAGTAGGTAAAAGTCTTGTTACCTACTAAGAATGTAGATCTCAAGTAGGAAGAGGGATTATGGATGCTGAACAAACCAAATTACTACTGGGGATAGCCGACAGCAACAGAGAAAGGAAAAATATAGTTTAAAAAAAAGCCCAGAAACACTTAAGCTTATTGTTCACTATATGTTCTGTTAACAGAAATATACCTGATCACATTTTTATAGCTATTTTTTCATTCACAGTGATTTGCATTTGAAGTGTTCCCTTTGTTTACTCGCTGCACTCCAGACTGTAAATGCCAGCAGTGATTTCCTTCTCTGTGCTTTCAGAATCCTGGAGTACCTGACATGTAACCAGAGCAGCAGTCACAGCTTTCGTAAGAGAAGATCAGTCAAAGCTCTCGGAGGTCCGTTTTACAAAGATTATGCAGAAGAATACACAGACCACACTGATACTGTGTACGACAAAAACACCAAGTTCACGAATTTTCATGAAAATTCCCATTATTACATTTTTTTGGAAGAGCACGGAGAAGGGAATCTTGGGTTTGGCCAAGAGCTCAAGAACCCCCAAATGGAAGATGTCCAGACCTTTGACAGTCATTACGACTATCCCATCTGCGGAGGCAATGAAGACGTAATATGCACTCCAGAGCCTGATGAGTTTAATCCCTGTGAGGATATAATGGGATATCAATTTCTGAGGATTGTGGTGTGGTTTGTGAACCTGCTGGCCATCCTAGGTAACATTTTTGTCCTCTTCATACTTCTCACCAGCCATTATAAACTGACTGTACCACGCTTTCTGATGTGTAACTTGGCCTTTGCTGATTTTTGCATGGGGTTATACCTCCTCCTGATCGCTTCAGTGGATCTCTACACCAGGTCAGAGTACTATAACCACGCTATAGAGTGGCAGACTGGGCCTGGTTGCAACACAGCTGGCTTTTTCACGGTCTTTGCTAGTGAACTTTCTGTATACACACTGACTGTCATCACCCTGGAGCGCTGGTATGCCATCACTTTTGCCATGCGCCCAGATCGAAAGATTCGCCTCCGGCATGCTTTGATTATCATGCTGGGAGGATGGCTCTCGTGCTTTCTTCTTGCCCTTTTGCCACTGGTTGGTGTCAGCAGCTATAGCAAAGTCAGCATCTGCTTGCCTATGGACACTGAAACACCAGTGTCTGAAGCCTACGTTGTCTTCGTTTTAATATGTAACATTATTGCTTTTGTCATCATTTGTGCCTGCTACATAAAAATCTATGTAACTGTGCGAAACCCTCAGTACAAGTCAGGGGACAAAGACACCAAAATTGCCAAGAGGATGGCTGTGTTGATTTT
The DNA here is from genome assembly GCA_013401275.1 of Pandion haliaetus. Classification (NCBI taxonomy): domain Eukaryota; kingdom Metazoa; phylum Chordata; class Aves; order Accipitriformes; family Pandionidae; genus Pandion; species Pandion haliaetus. The sequence goes on along the minus strand of VYZV01038034.1, from coordinate 38,980 downwards.
CACTGACTTTGTGTGCATGGCTCCCATCTCTTTCCATGCTTTATCTGCCATCATGAACAAACCACTGATAACTGTCACCAATTCCAAGATTTTGCTAGTACTCTTCTACCCACTCAATTCTTGTGCCAACCCCTTTCTTTATGCTATTTTCACCAAAGCTTTCCGAAGAGATGTGTTTATCCTGCTAAGCAAGTTTGGTATATGTGAGCATCAGGCTCAAGTCTACAGAGGTCAGACAATCTCAGCCAAAAACAGCAGCGGCTCTTATGGGCAGAGAATCAGCCGAGGGATAGGTCAGATTCTTACAAGCACTCAAGACCCAGTCAACGATTACCTTCCTGCTGTGACAATGCAGAACCAAATTCTCGTAGAAGAATGCAAGCAAACTGAGCTATAACATCTCAAAGTATAACAGCCACAATCTGTTCACAAGGTGGTTGTGCATACAGTGAATCGAGTGAGAAGGTAACATATTCTCCATATCATTTTTCCTTAGTCTATCCTTAGAGATATCTGAAAGTACCTTCCCAGTGGCCGTCTTTTAGACAAGTCACTCATTCGAACCTTTTGTCTCACACTCTTATCAGTGCAGGTCAAAAGATACTGTTCTGATGATGATGCTGGAAGCAGATGTGAACGCTTTATCTAAATAGGAAAATTTATATCTATAAACTCAGCAAATATGAAATATACCCTCATCTAAAAAATTTAAGGAAGCAGCAGACCAAGCATAAAACTTGGAGGTACTAAGGACGTAAAGTTTAATTAAAATGAGATTAAAAAAATACATTAGAGGTTGAAGTTCTCAAATACCAACTGCCTCTGTGTCAAAATGTTCGATTCTAATAGCAGTTTTCTAAAATTTTCACCTGGAAATTTTAAAATGGAACACATTCCTTCTGCTTCTGCCATCGTGACCAAAAACAAAGCTAGTCTTTTGTTTGCAGTTGTTGGTTTAGTTGGGTGAGGTGGGAAAAGAAGCCTCTTCATATTGCCTTTACAGCAGTAAAAGGCAAATGCCATTGATTTGCAGCTGCTCATAAGCTAACAGGTAAGAAACATTAGGGCATTTGTGTGCTGCAAAAATTCCCTATCACTCTCACTTTTTAATAAACCTACTTAGGAGATGGTTTAGTTTGAATTTGTTTTGATGACCAGTCTACCCAGTCAAGTTAATAATGTTTGTATTTTTCTGATGGCTGAAACTTAACATTGTAATAAATTTTCTCCCAATTATCCATTCTTTACCTGACTCCAGTACTGCTTCATCTGAGCACATTTATTACTTTGAACGCCCTGTAACTACTGCTTTCTCATCACTATTGCTATCCCTACTTACCCCTCTCTTACAGAGCTAGAATGACTTCCCTTTTAGCACTTGCTATGTTGAGCTGCCTCAAATCTACACTTAGACAAAGGGAGTGGATTGCGCCTTCAGGTTACTTCATGCCCTTCAGTTACTGAATTGAAAGCTAACTGCTAGCTCCTCCAACATGTTTTAAGGACATCTGTCCATCCTGTAGAGAGGTCCGTTATCTGACTTCTGCAATGTCTGCAGTACAACTACATAAACCACACAGTTAGCTTCTGGTGCCATAGCCTGTCTGTAGCTTAGACACATACTCTCCACACTGTGCTTAAGGAAATCCAAGCTCAGATACAAGGAACGACCCACAGCTTTTTGCTCCAGTGAAGCACTAAAGCATTCTTCTGCCACACCTGCTGCTAGATGGGGCCAGACCAAGATCAAGCTTGGCTGTGCTCAGTTCACCCATACATCACAAATGAACCAGGGCCTGGCTCTCCACATCTCCTGCAGACATCAGGGCTCAGGGTAGGAGCTGCTCTGCACCAGCTTGCTTGTTAATACTTGTGTGGCCCGAGTGCCTGGTTTTGACAGCAGGATTGACCAACCGTAGAGACAAGCTCTGTAGGACAGCTACCAAGATTACAATTGATCATTTCACTCATCTATTTGGAAGGCTTACCATGAGAATGGAGAATACTGGGTGAATCTTTGCCTTCAGGTAGGTATTGTAAAGTTCATTTTGTACTATCTATACTGTTTTTAATGGAATTACAGTCTTTGAGTAACTGTAATTCAATTGAACAGACAGTAGTGAGATCTTTCATAATGTGGGTTAGTAGTATCCAGAAAAAGCATAATGGTAGAGCCCTTCAAACTGCTAGCTACTACAGCTGAAAATTGCATAATTGCAAATGCCATGTACGTACTCCGAATTCAAACTCAATTTGATTCCATATTCTTGATTATAAATGAAGGCTGCTTCAGTGAGCAGAAACAAGGACCTAGATTCACCAACTCTGTGAGAAGATCTCATAAAAAAAAAAGATTCTGTCATTGTCTACAATACTGCATTATAGATTAATTTAGCTGCTTCCATTTTTAGTTGATTTTCAGCAAACTTTGAAACCAGAACTGCTGAAAAACATGCAAATAATAACTTATTACCTCCTCTTCTGTGATCTGAACTCAGCCAGTGTTAATCAGAAACATAAAGGTAGCTTCTTAAGCATGCAGATCAGCAAAGTTTCCTACTCTTGAAACAGCTGCATTTGGAACACTCTGGCTGCGTCTGAAAGTCCCATACAAAATGCATTATGTTGAGATGCAACCCCTGCCCCCAGGTTCTGTCACCCTTCTGATACTGGAATAATCATTAAAGGGAGAAAAAGTTTCCCGAGTGCCTTTATTTAGTATCTCAGCAGCAGCTAAGACAATCAAGTTCTAATGGACAAATTGTACATTTATGCTACAGAGTTCATACATACTAGTGTACCAGCGGAAAAGAAAATCCAAGCTTGAATCACATTCTTTTGCAGAAAGAGAAGAAAGACTAAATAAATATTTATTTAAAGTGCTTTTAAAAGTAACATGGATCACTTATTTCAAACCTCTTTTTACCTTAAAACAAACCAGAATATTTGTTCCATGGAAACTAGTAGGACATTGCAAAGATGTGGTATGTTGGACTGATTGCAGTATGCTTTCCAATTAATACAGCTGTTTGCTGTTACTAATGGATGACGGATATATTTACACATTATTGAACTTTTTATCTCCTATCGTTGCATATATTTATTGTCTATTGAAAGAATTCTGTGATACTGCCTTTATGAACAAAGTTTGCTATTTCTGGTTTGTCTTGCATATTCCTTCTTGTGTTTAACTTGGTAAAAAGTATTTAAAAAGCTATTAGAAAGATCCAGGCAATAGGCTTTAAATAATTTATTTGCCAGACTTTCTTGTAAATGTTTGTATCCTATAGATATTCTCTTCAATTTCTGCTCTGATCAATCCCTTCAGCCATTTTTCATTTTGCATATACCCTTATGTAATACCTGCTATTTTAAATCTGTCTCAGCAAAATGTATTAGTTCTGGCATTCAGTACATATTTTCTCTAGAATACTTCAGAAATAATACAGAGCATTGGAATAAAGTGTTTTGTTTGAAATTGTAAGAGGCTCGGCAAGTTTTTTCTGAAGGTTTTAAAATATTTTTCCTATAAAAGAAATTAATACTCTTTCTCTTGCACTCAGCTTCATTGTTCTCCTTGGCTGGCCTACAGCCAAAGAGACTGACCACGACACACTGTTTGACAGAGGTTTTGGGTTTTTCCCCACCACTAGCTGGGAAAGGGATGTCCTACATGGCCATCTCAGTGCAGCAGGGATGGAAAGGAACAGCAGTAGTACTGCTGAACTCTGGGGTTCGAAAACCATCATTAATTACATCCAAGATAATCAGAAGAATCACCTAACAGCCATGAGGTCCTCTTCAGAAGACTAAATCTGGAATCTGATCTTTTCCATTCTCCTTTCTAAACCTAATATGTATGTGACAGCCACAGTGACTAAGGATTGGATACTTCATGAGAAAACGCTTGCGTAGTAAGAAGTTTGTGTGGTGCAGAGGCTCTACTGCCGGAATTCTCAGAATAACTAAATTAATCTGCCCATATGCAACATTACAAAAGATCCCTCCCTCCCATCAGGTCTTCCCTCATAGCAAATGTCCCTTCTGCTGTATTTTCCAAAATTTATGCTGCTAAATTCTATGTGTGCTAATTCTCATCAGTGCGGTAAAGAAGTGATTATCTTTGTTATATGGATCCTTGCATTACCTGGAAAAAAACAGGTGAGGAACAGCTCCTACTCTGAAAACTGTCGAAGTGCTCAAATATCGGTTAACTCTTGACATACCCTCCCTGTCCCAAAAAGCTCAGCTGACTTCAGTATCTGTGCACCTTGCCACTGCCTGTAATTGTGCTTCCCTCTTACATAAAGGTTTAGGGTGCAAGGAGAGCTTCTTCTCAGTTGTAGATGCTAACTGGCATCAGCTAGGACAACTAACCTTACAGGCAAGAAGAAAATCCAATGGGCCAACAAGTGACAAGGAATAAATAGTTCTTTCTAGGATGCCTGTGTTGTTCAGTATGTGCACAAGGGACCTGGAAAAAGGAGTGAGCAGTAAGGTAACACAGTTTGCCACAATATTAAGATATTCAGAGCAATAAGGAAAACAGACGGCTACAAAGAACTGTAGGAAGACTTCTTAAGACTGAATGACTGGCAAGACGAATTCAGTGTAGATAAATATGAAGTGATGCACATGGTAAAAAAAGACAAATTGACATCGTAAATGATGTGGTCTCAGCTGCCAATCCCAACTCAGGAATAAGATCTTAGGGTTACAGTAGAGAAGTCCATGCAAATGACAGCTTATGCTTCCTGCACATCAAAAAAGCAATCAAATTATATTATTGGGAAAGGAGCAGAACATAAAATCAGTAATTATTATATCACTGCATAAATCTGCACCTTGAATAATGAAGCTCTTGTCTCTGCAACAGGAAACCTATGTAACAGAACTAGAAAAGTTTCAGAGTAGGGTAGCAAGGAGAATGTAAGTCTTGGAGTTACACCTAAGGAATCACTAAGTAAAGTAGGACTCCTTGGACTAGAAGGGCGATGACAAAGCTCAATGAAGTCATGAGCAGGCAGGAGTAGCTGAGTTACTGAACTTCTTGTCAAAGGCTGTGGTGGGTAATAAAGTTCCCATGGGTTTACAGAGAGACTCAGAATTCATGGAAGAGAAATCTGTGGAAAGATACTAAAAACAAAAACTGTCTCAGGATGCTTTTGAACTGTGAATACATGGCAGATGGGAGGGAGGACTTGGGGAGTGTATCACACATGCTTGCCTATTCTTTTATGTTTCGCTTGCCACACATTGTTAGAAGCTATCACAGTCAGGGTTCTGGCATAGATAAAAGACTTTTAGTCTGTTCCATGGCAGCCACTTGTCCTGTGTTCAAGCAGTTCCCCTACTCAGACTGCAAAGACAGCTTCAACTGCACCTTCCTTTAGTAGGCCTGAGCACCGAGCCCATGCAGATAAAAAAAATCCAGCTGAGTGAAGAAGAGCATATCCCCTGTTCACAGCACTACTTCAGTGGATTTGACCTCATGGCTGCAGTGAAAGGACAGAGCCTGCCTGCCTTCTCTCAAATCCCTGCACAGAAATGGGAAGAGTCAATGTTACCACTCTTCAGGGCTTTGGCTGGCTCTGAGATTTCAGATTGGGGAACAGAAAATCCTGTTTTGGGGTGGCAGAGAATGCCACTATTTTCTCTGCATAAACTTCTATGATTCTGTTTGCAGAAGTTGCTAGTAATACATACACTATGAAAGATTTCTTCCTTCTCAGACACTGTAGAAATGTCGTGGTTTCAGCCCAGACAGTAACCAAGCACCATGCAGCCGCTCGCCCACACCCCTGTCCCCCCGGCCACGGTGGAATAAGGAGAAAATACAAAGGCAGGCTCGTGGTTCGAGATAACGACTGGGAGGGATCACTCCCCACTTATGGTCACGGGCAAAAGACAGGCTCAAACTTGGGGAAGAAACAAAATCAATTTAATTTACTACAATTCAAATCAAAACAAGGATATTAGATACTGACCTTGGTATCTGCAGAGGGGTTCCTCTCACATTCCAATCCCACTACTCGCTGCCGGTTCCCCTTCTTAAATCTGTTCTCCCAGAGGCGCTACCACCGTCACTGATGGGATTGGCCTGGGCCAGAGGCAGGTCCCACTTGGAGCCAGGGGATCTTCCAGCAGCTTCTCACAGGAGCCACCCCTGCGGCCCCCTCCCTGCTACCAAAGAAAAGAAACCGTGCCACACAAATCCTTAACAAGAAACAAAGCTATAAAGTTGAGTGGGAGCCTTTGTCATGAGGACTTGGAACTTTGACCAATTTCATTTAAACTGGCTATAGCTGACCTCTGCTAGTCTCCCCTCTCTCTACCTATAGAGAGATGTGGGGTTTCTGACTGAGTAGACAGCTGTTCTAGATGACACCATCTGCAACAGGTCAGCTACAGTCAAAGTAAAGTACACCCTGCTGTGGTATCCTGGAATCTGAAAACAGCACAAGTAATAAAAAGTAAACTTCAAATCACTATCGTAGCATTTTGGTTTATTAACATAAATGAAATGCACTTCCATTTCCTTTCTTGCTGGATAATTTAAGTATTAATGCACATAGCATAGTCTTTGGAAAACCTGTACCAAAAAATCTCCTTAAAAAGTGAAGTTGATTTGAGCAGACCTCCTATGTTTATGTGTTAAAATGAACCAAACCCTCCCTTCCAAGCTGTTTGGGCAGAGTGATGAGTAATAGCAGCATAATCTGTATTGTTTTTGTAACAGATGCCAGGCATCTTCACTCTAAAACCGCTCAGTAATCAAATGGTTCCTGGGTTGCAGTTAAAATCAGACAGAGTGAGGCGCAAAATTAGTTGGATTATCATGCCTTTCCGTTATGCACTCTGGTCCTCCTTGGTAGGGATTCTGAAAACACATGACATGCACTTTGATGTAGGCTTTGTGGGCTAAGGCACAAGGTGTTGAAAGACCCATCATCATGCCCTGGAACAGAAGATGGTTAAGAGGTCTTAGTGATGCACACTAAGAGATTCTGACAGCATCATCAACCTAGAATTCACACTGGTTCAATAATACATCTGCATAAAGCTGAAATACTTTTGATCCATTTAGCCACTTCAATCTGACCTTATTTTTGTGGGACAAGAAATCATGATGTGAAAGTGAACAAATGGAGGCTCCACGAGGTCAATACATGGAGTGTTTCATCAGCAGAACCCATTAGTTCTAACTTCCTATCCCTATCCCACACCTGCCCCCTCCCCAAGCACACACATTGGTATGAACTGCCACAGTACTTCAAATTATCAGGTTCTCAGATTAGACAGGATACTAATCCTGTGGAAATTTGTAGTTTTTGTAACCGCTTGTCCTTACTTTCCACCCTGAAAATATTGGGTAACTATTCCAAAACATGGGAAAGTCTCATCAACACACACAGGACTTGGACCTCATCAGGGCCATCCTGAACTTACTCCTTCCAAGAACTTAACTTCTGCAGGATTAATATGTATCAACTTATATCTTACCCTACTTTTTGGGTAGGAGCTTTCTGTGCTGTCCTGATTATATGCAAAGCCAAGCCTTGTATGAGTGGTCATCTGAAGTGATAACCTTACTGTTGCCATCTGTGCAGTTCAGTTGAAGCTCATAAAACTCTGTTAATAATTAGCTACAGGAGGAGGAACACACTCATTTTGGTCCTCAGCTATTCACTGCGCAGTCCCCTCCGGGTTCTCTGTTTTTCTTCTCTCTTTTATGGAAAGAAATCTGTTGTGAATGTCAACTTCATTCACAACACATACTTAAGAGCTCAGTAAACAGTCATTACAAAGTGATTGGAATTGTTGGATCGTTACTTGCATATATACTGTGATACTTTTTGTAAGACCTACTTTGCTGCCAAGAAGAGCTCCCTGTTGCAAACACTGAGACTGGTAACTGGCTAGACTGCCAAACCCGTGCTGGCTGTCTTACAGCTGAACAGTTTCAGCTGAAATGACAGCAGCTTTTCTTCAGAAAGAAAATGACAGTACTCCCTGTCTTTTGTGAAGGCCAAGCTGCAATAAATCAAATCCAAGCAGTAACACGTTTTAACAAAAAACTTCTCACTGCAAATTCTGAGGCACTGTCTGAATGTCTGTCTTCTCCATGGCTTGCTGCTGACTGGCATATGCACGATAGCACTGAAATACCAAGCAGCATGAAGGTTGTATTTGTGCTGCATGTACAGTGCTGGTTTCAGTTTGACTGTAGTGAAAGAATTCCCTAAATCATATGTGGATTACTGCTGCTGCCTAGAGGGAGCTGTGGAAACAACAGATCGATTCTTTTTTAGCCAATTAAACCCAGCAATGATATGTCAGTATAAAGCAGCAAGACGTGTATTTTGATAAAAGGCAATTAGGAGGGATGGCTGACAGACTGGCAGATGCACCTTCCCATGAAAAGTCCAGGACAAAGAAAAGTAGGGGGCTTTATTCCTCACATACCCTTCTCTTTCGACAACTAAGTATGCTTGCACTCCTCTTTGATTTCTTTTTTTTTTTTTTTTTTTCCAAAAGGCTGGCTACCTTCTTTTATCTTTATCCTCTGTGCTCTCTCAATTTCCTCTTTCCAGATTCTCTTTGCATCTCCTTTCTCTACTCCAGAAGCAAGCCCAGGCTCTGTGTGATGAAGTACTTTACATTTTCCACCTATTATCTAAAGTTATTTAAGCTACATGGTAACATATACACAGCAACCTCAGGGAGAAATTACAAAGCGGTTTAAGGATATGACAATGACTTAGGACAGAAAAATAAAGCCAAAAGATACCCTGAATAAACATTTACAGCAACTTAAACTGCTAAAATTCAGAACTGCTCCACTTTCCCTCTGCTCCCTCCCCAAACCAACTTAAGCAATATATGCAGAAGTGTCTGTGATGTGAATTTCTTTAGCTGACCAATTTTTATCAGTACAATCATCACACTTATCAAACCATTTGTCAACTCTCTACACATACACAGAATTTTACTAGATGCTACTTTAATGTTTTAAGATTAAAACTTCTTATAATCAGTTCAGTCCACAAAAAATAGTATGTCAGAAATATTATTCCCAGCACTAATGCTTCATCTTTGTTAAAAGCTCGAACAAGGTAAGCTCGGAAGGAAAGAGCTTCCATCCTGCAAAAATGTGAGTTTTCTGAAAAAAGGCAACCCAAGACAGAACAAAATCTACAAGCAATTTCCACAGGGTGAATTCTGATACATCCTTTTTAGAAATGCTTTACTTCCCAGAACACGTTACCTGTTGAAACCGGACAGCCCACCTGGAGTCAGCCAGTTGTTCCTCTGAGGGGAAAGGTCTGGATGAAATCCTTAGACATCAGTACGGCAGGACACACAAGGAGCCCTATCTGCTGGGACCCTGCAGCAGGATTCCTAGGAGAAATGGGAACAAGCCTTTGAAAAAATGAGGAAGCCAGGTGGTTTAGCAGAAAAGACCGCCTGCCTTCTTTTGCTCGTCCAAAAAGTGTTCTCCGTCACCAGCTAGGAAGGGGTTTTCTTTACCTTGGCATTAAATCCTGACAGTTCTGGTACTTGTAAAGCAGCGTCCCAACTCTCTTAGGATTCAAGTGTCTTCTGTTCCAGTACATCTAGAGGGCTTGTCCGCAGTGCAGTTCTGCTTCATTTGGTACCTCTAGCAAAGGAAAAGCATTTCTACCTTGACAGAATCACGCGTCCGTCCACATGTAACACATTTTTTGTGTTACAAGGCCTTTTTTTTATTTTTACAATTTAATGATAGTCTTTTGGTTTGGATTTGTTGTTGAAATATACTTATCCAAATTAAACACTTGCTCTTTTCAATTTCAGTAACTTTATTTACAAAACTGAACTAAAAATGAAAACAAAAACTAGAAAGTGTAAGCCAAATACACACAGCTATGTATTTTTTAAAATAGTTATCACCAAAAGGCATTTTAAAATACTAGCTCACTAACATCCATCTTCAGAGAGGGGGTTTTGACCTATGCAAGTGAATGGGCAACTAGGTACCGTTTGTAATGCAAAGTGTTATTTTCAATTATTTCTTCTCTCTCCATATTACCTCATTATTTCAGATAATCCTCTTTCAGGTCACACAAGGACATGCACATTTATACTACGTAAAAAGACAAAATTGCACAGGCATTTCACAGAAAATAATTGCGAAAATCTTCACTAAAGAAAAAATTGTCATAAAAACAATTTTCTGAATGTTATATATCCACACTGAAGGTCAAAAGTAGTTCAGCTGCAGTTCATTTGACTGTACTATAGATGTCATTACATCTCAAAGGGTTAGAGTGGTTTTGGAATAATCCCATTAGTGGTGAAAAAAAATAGTTTGAAAAAGAGTGACAGAGTCTGCTCTGAAAACAAGCAGCAAGACCGTCTGTCTTTGAGTATTTTACAAACGAAAGTCCAGGTTAGAAGAAAATCAAAACACAAACTCCAAAGCTGATACAGTTTCAGACACGTTGTAAGCAATGATGTGTAGTTGAAACTAAATGGGGATATACTGAAAGCTATGCTAATATCCCAAGATTCTTATCCTCTCATACCTCTGCAATTAGAATAATAAAGCCATAAAGAAATCAAACTGATAGGAAAAAAATCAGGTATTTCTAAATATACTTGATTTTGCCCCCAAAATATTCTTGAAATACTTTGCTCATGCACAGCTGGGAGAGCACAATTAATGTTCACAATTATCATGTTCTCACCTTTCCTTACAGGAATGAAATACAGCTTTTTTTGTGTTTCAACTTGAGTTTGCTACTAATTTGTCAGCATTCTGCTTTCCCTCCTCTTTTTAGGGTCCTTTTGAAAATATTTTGGCCTGAAAAACAGGCCATTTTTCCAAGCTGTTTTTTTCTTACACAGTATACGAGCTCAGACTGCAATGACCTTTTTTGGTAAAACATCATAATTTCTGATAGTTATTTATGCAGAATCATCTCCAAATCCTTTTCAAGATGAAAAGTAAAGCAAATTTTAAGGGAAAAGCAGTCCTTTTTTTTTTCTTTAGACTTGCCCAAGTGTTGAGGGCTGGAGGGCAAGGAAATTATTAGGGAACCCCCCCCTTCCTTGAGTTTAAAAAAACAAACAAACAAAAAAAACCCCACTCCCTATGATTCTTGGTTTGCTATACCTTTACACCACTATAACTAAAAGATTACTTCAGAATCACTGCATTCCCAAAGTCCAACCCCTCTACAGGCAGTATAGTCTATAGCTTACATTCTTTCCAATTGTATTTAGAATTTCAAGTTCAAAATTTAGGTTTAAAAATAAAGCACAAGTCATGTCTCAAGATACTGCTTTTAGCCAAGAACTAAAAAGATGTCACCTGCTTACAAGAAAGCAATTCTGTCGAACCAGTTTCACTGATGAAGATGAAACCTTTATGATCAGCCAGCTACCATCCAAGAACTCTGGATTTTACTTCTCAATATTGTCTTGCATTTCCACTTACAGGACTAACATCCAGATGGCACAAGTTATTCAACCAATCTTGTCTCAAGACCTAAGTCTTAAATTACCACAGGGAGAAAATTTTTAAATAAATATGGAACTCTAGCCTCAAGATTAAAATGTGATTTTTTTTTTTTTTTTTTTTTTAAAACATTGTGATGATGTTAAATGGAAAGTCTGCAAGGCAAACTCAACAAGTAGGTGACAGTGAAGTTACCTGCGTGTGATGAAAATCAATACCGAAACTTTGGCGTTATTACATAGTAGTCATTAAGCCTCATATATCAAACAAATGCACATGCAAGATAGTAAATGAACTGGCAAACATTTTTAAATAACATCTTTAATTAAAGTTTTTGCAAAGGCAAAATATTAAACTTAAAATAGGTCTTAGTACATCAAAATACTAAGTTCTCTAATTGTATTCCAAGCATGGCCTTTGAAACATAATATCCTGTATATCACAGAGGAGCAACCTTGATCTGCAATTGTACAGAATGAATTTTACAAACATAATAAATATATTTACCCCCTTACACATAACAGTATATGTACAACAGCAGTTGACAATAGTAGCTCAGAACAGCAAAAAAGGATATTCCCCCACTCCGTAATCTATTGGTACCCTATGCACTCTGGAACATGTCTCATTGGATGACTGTACATATAGCTAACCCAAAGTAGTCCTTCCTGTTAAAAAAAAAGCTCCTTTTGTTCCACAATGTCTAGTCCACCAAATAATAATTAAAAGACACACTGCATGAACTGCCTGAAAGAGTAGACAACAGGGAAACCAACGGACTGGTTTTTACACATTTCCCAACCAATCACAGCAATGAGAAAATGAGACTTTAAATGCGAGACACCAATACATAACAATATGCAAGTTTCTTCATCTTGTATAGTCACTAATCTCAAAGTCTGAAAAGAACTCTAATTTCAGTTGGGGGTGCACGGGTGGGGTGGAGTGGCACACAGCAAACCCCACGATGCTGTGTAAGGCAGCCCAGTATCAATCCAGTGTGCATTATCCTACAACCACTGTTCACTTCCTGGACGTCTTACTGCATTCTATTAAGAAGCTTTTGCTTTGGGGAAAATTTTGGGGGGTCTTTATTGTTTTTAAAGGAGCTTTTACAAATTGAAGAGATTGAATCAAAATGAACTTTAGTTAACAAGGTCTCTAACTCCTCCACTGGAATTAAGAAAATTTACTCTGGTAGTGTTATGTGGTGACATAATTACTGCTAACTGTCAAGCAGTGGAATTATTTTCACAGACTCAATGAAGTCTACTTTAACACTCCTAATTGTTCAGCAGAAATAGAAAAAACATTTAAAAAAAAAAATCCATTACATGACACAACATGTTCTTTGCCCTTTTCTAGAAACTGTGCTTCAGAATCATGTATCATATTCTTGGAAATAAACTCGGACCACAATTATCACTTTAAATCGTGTTTAGGAAACTGAATGGTGTTCAAATGCAACCTGTGAGTACAATTCAGGAACAAGGAGTATGAAGCCTCAAAGAAATCTTGTCACTAACCAGCAACTGAGGGGGAATACAAACATATTTTATTTAAATAGTCCAATATAAAGTTCCTTATGTGACTAAATTCTCTATTATCTCCTTAAAAGAAAACATATTTCAATTTGTTTTCAACTTAGATGTTTTAAAATGATTGCACACACTAAAACCCAACAGAATTAGAGCAAAAAAGTTGCTTTTCTTATTGAAGCACNAAAAAAAAAAAGTATTGTCATACTGGCAAAACAGATATTCTGCAAACAGAAAAGGCACAAGACTCCAAATTTCGCCCAGTTGCTCTACAAGTTTCCACCAGCCATCACGGTTATAATTATGCAGTTATCTTTCCCCATTTTTTCCATCATAAAAAGGTGCTCCATTATCTGTGCAAATTTTAACATAAGCCCTCTTGAAATCATTAATTGTTTCCATAATACTGAACTATTTAAATGGGGAAAAAAAAAACCCAACCAAAAAAACTATTTCCAAGGGGGGGCAGGGTGTGGAATCATTTATGAACTATGAACATGGGAATCCCTTGCGCTCTGAAAGGAATGGTTTCTTTGGAACCTAATGAAATGGTCTGTTCAGTTACATTGTTAAAACCATGATTAAAAATTCAAGTACAATAATAAAATTAAGCAAACTACATTCTTACAGCAAGCTGCTACAATAAAATGAAATTAAAACATGCTTCTTGATTTAAAAAAAGGAACACTTGATGTAGCAATAAGAGCACAGTTAGGTATGTTTATGTTTGACTGGCTTTCTGAAAACTTCACAGGTATTTGTATTTGAAGACAAAAACTTCTTATCTGAAAAGCATACCATACAATTAGCTTGCAAGAGACTGTGCAAGTTCAGAAAGCTTCTAACATCCTTCAGGACAGGCTAAGCTTAAGTTATTTTTAAAGTTCTGCTATCCTTAAAAATAAATAAAAAGGCTATGCAGCTTCTAGTATATGTATGTGGGTGAAAAAAAATCCCTAAGATGTATGAAAACAAAGCGTTGTACAAGTAATTTGGGTTCCAGTAGTATAAACAGGAATCTATAGCTAAAGGGAATTTTTTTTCCTTTTATTGGTTTGGTTGTGCAGCGTTACGGGAATTTTTCTGAAGTCTAATACTTAAGACTTATTGGTAAAGGTGAGGGAAGGAATTAGTTGGTACATTATTGATTTCATTGCTGTTGTATATAGAAGTGTCAACAGTGGTAAAAAAAATAAAAATACCTGCGTTGTTCAAAAGAAAGCAGACACTGATGAGGTTGAGATACCTTGAAGCCCCAAGCCAAAAAATGCACTCTAAATGACAATTCCATTACTTAAGAATGAATTAGAAGAAACGTCAATTAAGTTTTCATAAAGCTATGTATGTAGATGGCTTACTAACAACCATATGGCTCTAGACATAGCCTACAGGCAGTTTTAGTCTGTATCAATGAGAGCATGGGTGTACAAAATCATAGCAAAAAAACCCCTCTTTACAATGTGTTTTGCGTTTTCCACATACTACTGAGATTATGAATGCACCTGGAGGCAAGTAAATCAGAGAGAATGAAAATTAGAGCAGTCGTTATATATACTGCTAAAATACACTTGTGACTTTGTTAAATAATGTTTAAAAAGTTTCATTCTCAAGCATAAAAAGTTCAGAAATCATGGTTCAAATGTCTGCTTCTGAAAGTCTTCCCAATTTACTTAAAATTATCTTTGCTGTGTCCTTTTTTCATCATCTTTCCAAGCACCCAATGAAACAATTTTTTTTTGAAATGGTGAGCCACATGAACATTCCTTCCTCAACAGTTTCTGAAGTATAATGCCCATTCCCTCTCCTTGTTCAAAAGTAACTGCATTTCTGAAAGCACAGTTTGCAAGAATAACCTACACATGAAGAAAAGGTGTTCACTTCTCAGCAGAGGAAGGGAAGGAGGGGGGAGCAACCTTGTTGCTTTTCACAAAAAAACCCCAAAACAAACAAAAAAAACCCAAACAAAAAAACCCCAAACCCAAACCCAACCCACCAACAGAGAAACAAACAAACAAAAAAGACAATTAAAAAAAAAATCCCACCACAAAACCACACCTCTGGAAAAGGCAAGTGAAAAAGTGACTACACAAAGTTTAGTGCATCCAACTGCTTGATTTTCTGTTACCAAGACAGTCTAAAGATACTCTAACAAAATTTGTGTTCTCAAAGCTGTGCAGCTCTCTTCATGAAATTACATGCCACCTGGAAACTTTAGAGATTAACTGCTGCAGGTAACTTATGGCTATACTTTTTAGTAAAGCAGATCTTTGATTAACAGAATTGCAGCCAGGATGTTAGAATTTTTATGTGATTTTCTGTATTAAAAATTTAGTCAATCTTGTGGTCTGTTGAACTATTTGTGGATGTCTGGACTACATGTGTAGTAAGCAGGTGAAGGAATGCATCTATTATGCCATTACCTATACATTTGATTCAAAAGGTCTCCAAAGCCTTTTAAAAAAAAAAAAAACCAACCAACCAAACAATGGAAACTATATTATTTGTTTCAGCTTAGTGATGCTGAACCACCACCAAATGGCAAGAATATAGTCAACAAGTTAAGCAATCTGACTTTCATTGCAGGGAGCTACAGGTGCTTAGTATTTAAAAAGAGCCCTAAATAAAACGTATCACTTATATGAAATTAGAATAATTTTGAAATATAAATGATCATTTTACCATTTTGTAACTGCTAGGAACAACAACCTGTTTATGGGGAACTGAACTGAAAACAACAAATAGATATAATAATTAATGAGCATATCAGAATTAAAAATATTTTCCTTATACAAGTTATTTAAAATTTAACACCTTAATTCTTACCCTTCTGTACAAAGCTTGCACGCAGTTTAAGTAACATTCTGACCATCCTCACTACCAAAAGGAAGTGTTCAAAGCAAAGATTTGTACANGGGGGGAGGGGCGGGAACAAAGCCTTACATGCTAAATACCAGCTGTAGGTACCTGTATGTAGATTTCATAATTAAGGTATTCCTAACACACAAAACCAGCTCCCAGACAATGCTATAGCTGCTACAGTCCATGGCTTGCTCATCTGAAGTAGTGTCTTTGTTGCCACATTTTACCTTTGTTCCGATACTTCTGTTTATTTCCGATGTGCAGATACACGTTTTGATTGGAGTATAAGTCCAAGTCTCAACCTTTCCTGCTTTTGATTTTTTTTTTCCTTTTACAGGGAGTTTTTTTGTCTTTTAAAACTTCACCATTCTGCATCCCCAATGGCTTTGGAAAATACATAATCTCTTCCATTAAGATTCATGATGCCATCTTTGAGATGAAATTTCCATTTGTTTTTACTTCTATGAATCTAAAAAACAGGGGAAAAAGTTGAACTATTACTTTGCATCAGAAATAGGTAATAATGTGTAAGTAAATTATAAGGGCAAGAAAAAATGAAAATAACTATTAGGCATACATTACTAAATTACTACCAATTATCTTGAAAATCAGTTCTGCATTTAGCTATAAAAAAAACCCTAATTATGCACATAGCAGTATTTTCTGTTTTCATTTTTTAAACCAAGGACAGCAACTGTCACAAAACCATGCAAGCACAGAGGCATTCCAAAATCCAAAGCATATAACACATTTTTAGAGGCGGTTGGAAAGGAAGAAGAGAGATATATCCACCTGTGCTGCCTTAATTTGATTATCTTTGATTATGACAGCCACGAAACTCCACTTGAAAGCCAGAAATCTCCATTTTAACCACTGTAACAGAAAGACTAACATTTTAAACCAGCCCTGAAATGGTCAAACATGAAGTTTTATTATTTGCATCTGTTGTCTAAACTCCATTCTGCATGAAAACTAGTTTATGTTATGTAGAGATAGATAGCAGGCCTATTCAACTTTCTACTTCGAATATTAGACTCTGGGTTTCCAAAAGTTATCTTTTTGGTTAAAAGGCAAGTGGATTAATTACAAAGTTTTCAGTCTGAAAATCTCTATATATGTACTAGTCTTATATTCTGTAATTTCTCCTCAATGGTGAGTCATTGTATACGATTTACATCCCAATTTTCACTGTAAAGTGTCAAGTGAGAAAAGTTAACATCTCCAGTATTGGATATGACGGCATGAAGCTTCAACTTTAACCTATAGTCTTCCCAGTTAAAATATTGGCCCTTTTAAGGCTTTGTTTAAAAGAAAACTGGAAGATTAAGCTGAGAGATCAGTCCAGTTATTTGCAACAACCCAACAAGTACTAGGACAGGAAAAAAAAAAAAAAAAAATCATAGAATCATAGAATGGTTTGGATTGGAAAAGACCT
>VYZV01038034.1:278-21596 GCA_013401275.1 Pandion haliaetus | reverse complement strand
CTTCTCTGGGCAACCTGTTCCAGTGTCTCACCACCCCCATAGTGAAAAAATAAAAAAAAAATAAAATAAAACCCAGCAGCAGCCATTCTTGCTCCCCAGGTAGTCCAAATTACGGGAGCCTGTGACATAACGGATCTTCAGGTTATAATGGATATTCTTGTTGACATAGGATAAGACAAAGAATAAAACAACAGCGTTATTCATATTCTCTTTACAAAAATATTCCATACAGAACTCTCTTTTTTCATGCCTATTCCCAAACAAATACTACCTGACTACAGGAAGCAGGTTAACCATGTGGTGAAAGAGATCAGAGAATACACAAGGACAAGAAATAGTGTAGTATTGGAAGACTTCAATCATCTTATGCCTGCTGAGTAAACATCAATGTGCAACACTGAGGCTGTTTAGATACTATACAGTTCAAGCCCTACTTCATGAAGAAGCTAAGTCAGGAACCCACAAACCACACAATTCTTTTCTTGGTTCAAGACAGTGTACGGGGCTTAAGCTGGAAAATATCACCAGAACTAACAGCAATTATGTAAGGCAAACATTTTCCCGGGGTAATAAGAAGTCAATAAATCCACTAGAAGAGTGTGTAACTAAATTTATGTTCTTATGTTTAATTTAAAACTGAAGGAAACTGAACAAAATGCAGTCTAAAGGTAGAAGAGTAAATTTTGCAAAAAACTGGAAAAAAAACCCCCAAAACCAAAACCAAACAACCCCTACATACGGTACGCACAGAACAGATAAATACCTGCCACCTATAAAAAAGGGCATCAGAAAGAGCAAAAGGCCACCAGTACAATTAAGCAGCAGGACAAGAAGATGTTCAAAGAAAGCAAAGATATTTCAGAAAGCTGAAATGCTGTACAAAAGAGAAAAGATTATCATAAATTTTGCAGCTAAAACATAAAAATGTAATTAGGTGATCTAAAAGAAGTTAAGAAAATCTTACAAGAGGCATAAAACCAAGGAAACCCCATTGCAGTTTTTCAATTTCCATCAAGAACAGGAAGTCTTACCACCTACTATTAGTGCTGTAGAAACAAACACTACAGTAGCACCGGAACAGATAGGACCATAGCGCTCAATCAATTATTAGTACTATCGTTTGGTCCGTGCTCACTTCAAGATAAAAAGCCAGTGGCAACAGAAAATAAATGAACAAGGAAAAGTCTGGCTTATATACTCTACTTGCCCTTCCAAATGGCATTCAATGAAAAACCCTCACCAGAAGCATTTGAGCTGCCATGAGTTAAGAAGGAAGGTCCTCAGATGAATGAGTAACTGAATAAGATGAGAAAGCAAGGATAAGAACACTGTTTTTACAGTGAAATGAGATCATTCCAGAAGAGATTTGTGCTGGCTGGAATCTGCATAGTTTAAGAATTCACTAATCATCTGGAAAATGACAACAAAACATCACTGATGATACAAAGGAACAGTTACTGAAGAGCTGTAGAACAGTGTTACTGCCCTAACTCATTGTGTAATAAAACAATGGTGGAATTCAATGTATATAAAGGTAGTAACAATGGAAAAAACAATTCCAACTTACATGGAAAGAAAAAATTATGGGTTTGAGTTGACAATTACAAGTCAGGAATGAGATCCCAATGTTCTAAGACTTTTCCTTGAGAATATCAGTTCTGTGTTCAGTGGGGTCAAAAGCACACATGCAGAACATTGCTACACCACTTAATGAATTGAAGGTTCACCTGTGTTATGAACAGCTCTGATCCTCCCTCAACCTTATCTACCTGTACCAAATAAGATACAGAAGAATAAAACAGATCTGGAGAATGAAAGTAAGAATAATCAAATGTTTAGACAGCTGCAGAAATAACAACGAAGCAAAGTGTAGCTCTGATTTCAAAGAAATGACTAAAGAGGCTTATGATGGCCTGCAATATCATAAAAGGCACCAAGGAAGCAGAAGAAACACTCTTCTAAATAACTAGGGTATCATATGAAACTAATAGGTTAAAAACTAGGTAATTCTCCACACATCACACAATTCATTTATGAAACATCTTGTCATAAGACAGTTTACAAGGATTCAAAAAATAAAATTAATTTCTGACAAATTAAGGAAAAAATCGTCTACTGGCCACTTGATACAAAGCCACCATCTCTCTCTCAAGAGACAGTTCACAGAAGCATGGTAAAATGCTTTGCATGAGCATTGCTACCTGTTTGCCCTTGTCTCATTGTTCCAGAGGCACCCACCATCAGCTGATGTAGGATGCTGTGCAAGAGGGAACTCTGCTCAAAACAACTGAGTTGATCCTGTGTGTTTTATAGAGACAAACTGAACGACGATTGTTTGATAAGTGATGAAGTATTCTCTAAGCATGTAGCAGTAGAGGTTAACGATGGACACTGTTCCCTACTGAGTTCACATTCTTAACTTTTAGGAGGGTGAGGATTTCAGAGTAGTTCCTGTTGCTCAGCTTTAGCAGCTCCCAACAAGCTTTTCCGACTGCTATTCTGAGGTCCTTCACTATCCTCACAAACTGCCTTGAAACTAACAGTTTTGAATTACAGTCTGGAGGGGACAGATGGCTGGGATGTAGACGCTGATACCACTTTCCTCTATCTTAAATTCTCTGTTGAGTCTGATGACAAGTCTAAGCAGAGCCTGGGCATAACTGAAGATTTTCTAACCAAGCCATTCCTCGCAATGTAAGAGTTTTTATTCAACAAGCTTACAAATTTTTTTCTGCTTTAAAAAGGATCCTTATTCATCACAGTCCAATTATTCTAGCATAGGAAAAGAAAAAATCTGCATTGAATAATCTTTCTACGTACTATCTCAGTAGAAATTTGTCTGCTATCCTCTAGACACATTTAAAACAATTCCAGACGTGGATGAATCCTTGCATATTCCAGAGTAAATATGCAAGAAGAAATTAGTCGTTATAGAGTGGGCAAGACAGTTCAGCAGAATTTAAAGCAAAATAAGCAAAAGCATTCCACATTGCCATTTCAGTGAAGAATGCATTGCACAGAAAGAACCTTCTCCTCTGGTAACTACTCTGTCACCAGGAAGAGGTATTTTTAGTGATCAAGGAACAGTTTTCCACAAGTCGAAATCGTAATGACTACTTCTTCCATTCATGGTCACAGCAAACGTACAAACTTACTTACACTAGTTCACTTCTGAGCCCAGAGGACTGACCTTTTGTTAAAGGTCACAAAAAGACATGATGAAGAAAAAGAAAATGCAGCCAAATTTTTCTAAGCTTTACTCATTACCAAGTTTAGTACAAACATGTCACATAAACCTGTTTTAAAAACAAATAGCTAATTCTTATATTACCGTTCTCATTATAATCTTTACAGATCTACCTGTACTTAACAGTCACAAAGGTATTACTTAAAAATTTTAACTTGATAGGAAGAAGAACAGAGAAAGTAGAATTCTTGGATTCTGTTCTGTAGAGATTACCTTATCATACTGGCACACAACAACATTTTCTGTATCAAACAGTTCTTGTCCTTCCTCATCACTCACATCATCTTCACTGTTAAGAGGCTCCTGAAAGAAACACATGCAAAAGGTTATGCTGTTTAGTAAGATCAGAGCTGTTACTCTGATTACTCACATGAGGCTGCAGTCTTGTCTATGAACTACAGGACCTAAAATGCATTTGAGGTGGGGAGTATTAGGCTTTCCAGCAGAGGACTGATGTACATACACTTCCTTCCTGCCCTGCATCCTGAGAAGTATCCTTACCAATTTTATTCTGGAACTTCAGTGTCCAGGCCAGATTCTGGGCACTGCAGCCTTTTGTCACCACAACCATTCTTGCTCCTCCTTTACTGTAAACATTCTGGTGCTTGCAATTTCTCTTTACAAAAAACTCATTATGCAGATTTTCATTTTTCTAAAGCATCCAAGCAGTGGAAAGGTGACATTAGTCACATCACTCCCTATGTGCCATTAAAAATAGAAATTCCATGACTTATTCACATTTGATGTACCACAAACAGAAACAGACCTCAACACACGCAGAAAGTTTTTACAGGAGGGGAAAAGATGCATGCCTTAAGATGATCTTGCATACACACATATAAAATAACTTCTCCAGACCTTCTAGAATGTATTGTCATGTACCTTAAATACTACTTTCATTTTTTCCTCTTTCTGCTAATACCCTGTTCCAGGAGAAATTTGGGGGTTTTTTTCATCTCACATAAATAACAAACATTTCAAAAGCTAAACCAACCTCTAATAAAGGCAAAACAACTTTTCTGAAGTCTCCACTACAATCCTCATCTTCCCACCTACTCCCAAATATATAAGCTAAATGGGGGAGATGCTAGTGAGAGAAGAAAAAGGTGTACTAGAGGTCCTAATTCCTTCCAAAGTAATGCCATATTTAAGTGATTTCAAAAGCTTTAAGGAACTGGTCCACTCATTAAGTAACTGCTGATGAACAAAGGTAGCAAAAATAACAAGGCATCTCTGGCATGCTGGTAATAAAGTCTTGGCATATAAAAAAATTTCCACAAGAATGCTAGCATTAAGGCACTACTAAAGAACACTTAATATTTAAGCATGATGACCTATACTTAATAAGGTAACTATTAAAACATTCAAACTGACATCAATGCTGATCAATATAATGGAAAAGTGATGTGAACCCAACCTTTAAGTTGTAACAGAAAAACACTGTTAAGACACCATTGTAGATGTACTACAGAAAACCTGACTTAACTCCTTGAGAAAAATTAGAAGTTTTACCTGCATAGACTGCACGGGTGATACAGACTATGAAATACTACATATGCTCCTCATACTGGCATTTTAAATGGATTCTTAAAACAATTGCAGAGAACTGTGGAAGTGATCTGACAGTTCAAAAATGCATTTTAGGTATAGATTTAGGGAGTAACAAGTTTCCTGTCAGACTGACATAGCAGTACTTTTAGCTTATTAGTACTCCCCCCCCTTTTTTTTTTTAATTTCTTATTCTTGTGGGGCTTTTTGGTGCAACACATCAAAACTTAGTAAGAACCACTGGCTTAAGTCTGAAACCAAGCAAATTCAAAGTCTAAATTAAACACATATTGTTAAGAATGCAACAAGTTACAACAAATATTCACTCTTGCTCTTATCTCCCGATCTCACTACATCAAGGTCAGACGTGTTTCTAGAAGGTGCTTATAATCTAATTTGAGTTCTCAGGCTTGTTGTAGTGTAACAGAAAGCAATGGAATAGTCAGTGAGATACAGGTCAGACCACATCTATTGGTCCCCTCAGTGAACTAAATACATGCTCTCCTTTTTGTCAATCTTCTTAACACCTTGCTTTTTTACGCACTCAGTCCCAAGTGGAGCTGACTATTTCTGTTTGCTTGTGAAGGTTTCATAATTTCACGGCTGACCTCTCCATAACATCACAAATATTACTGAAGTTTTTAAAAGGGCATTTGTGACAATTAACAGTTTTTGCTAAGTCTCCCAACCCTCCCCAGCTGCATTTCAAGGTGCTTTGCTAATATACACAATTTCCACAACTTCAACATGGGAAATAAAGAACTTGAAGTACATGGATAAAAGTTATATTCTCAAAATTACTGGAATATAGTATTATTTGAAGCATATAGTTTTCTTTCAAATATTGCAAAAAAAAATTGAAATGAAAAACAAGCATGCTCCAGTCTTTTGAAATAATGTTGTTTACCTCTTCAACTTGGCCATCTTCACCCCCATCTTTTTCTTTGTCTTCCTCTTCATCATCATCATAATCTTCTTCCTCATCTTCTTCTTCTTCAGACGACGTGTCCCCTGCTCCATCGACTTGGAGAACAAGTGGTGCTTGTGGTTGTGCCTGTTGTTGTTGTGGTTGCTGCTGACCAGCTGCAGGAATCTGTGCTTGAGCTGGTGTAGGGGCAGCCACTGTTGTAGGTATGACTTGTGTTTTATTTCCTGTAAACAGGATCTGCTGGGGCTGAATAATCACTCCTGTCTGCTGGGAAATCCCTCCAGGGATAGGAGCCAAAACCTGATGGAATATCATTGCAAGTACTGTGGCTGCCAATGTAACAGACTATCATATCACTTACAGAAAAAAATTAAAGCATATCAATTTGACTTGCATTAATCAGAGAAACAAGAGTTACAAATAGTCAACCTATACCAGATACATAATTTAATCTTCAATAACATACGTTCTTTCACTACTCACGTGTTCCATTTCCTGCATTTTGCATTGCTAAATCTAAGAAAACCTACTGTCTTTCCATTCTAAAACACTAGTACTACCACCACACCTGAGTTTCAAGCACAGCAGAGTATGTTTAAATTCAAGTAAAACATTCTTTTTAAACCTTCTCTATAAAACATTTAACTTTAAACTCTCTACAAACTGTTATTCATGCTTAAACTACAGAACTGTGACACAATGCTAAATTCAGTGCTTACAGTCTGGACACACAGCTGACCTTGTATCTGAACAAAAGTCCTCATAAGACATACTGTCTTCACTACTAAAATAACCAATGGGGGGAGTATGTGTTTGTTTTAGGTATTTTCTCCTATATGTTATGTGACACTGAATCATTTTAACCAATAAACACATTTTTAGAAGGATGTAGACTAGGTTTATGCACACAATATAATAGTCATCAGGGGGGACACAAAAGAAATTCTAAACTGCAGCCAGTCAGAATCTGGCAAGAATAAAGGTGACAATGAAAACGACATTTCAAAATTGTTCATTTTTAAAAAACACACCTTAACAGAATTCTCTTTTTTTAAATATACCATTTCTGACTTTATATTCTATTTCAATTTGCGCACAAGAATGGAAGCCTCTAGTAATTACTATGTTTTTTCTTTCAAGTGTACCTATTAAAAAATTTTTCCTTACCTGCTGTATAACAGGTGCTTGTACTCCACCAGGCTGCATTTGTGGTATGACCTGCTGCTGTAGAACAACTGGCTGCTGTGGTTGTATGATATACTGAGCTCCATTTGCAGTTCTAACCACTTGGAGGATCTGGCCTGTAATAAAGTAAGTATCAAATTAATCAAATGTAGGAATTCACTTTTAAAATTATCCTAGTATAGAAGCTTGCTTCCTGGAAGAACACCAGTGACAATTAAAGGAGAGCATTTATGTTTCACTTTCAGCAGTGAAAAGATACTATGCTACAGCAGCTGTGTTGGAAGCAAAGAACTAATAGGGTTGTTTACCATTAAATATGATCGTCAGGTATGCAGGCCAAAAATACATTTACACATGCAAGCCAAAGTCTAATCCTTTAACACAGCACAGTATTTTAAATATTAGCTCCCACTTATGGACATAGCTCATGTTTCAAAGGACAGATTTTGCAGACAGAAAGACAAATGAAAATACACCAAAATGGGAATACAGGTATTCACACCACAAAAACTCTATCCACTGCTAACACTGTGGTATTTCCAGGGTCCTGTCAGATTATAACCTTTCCTCGGATTCTTCTCCCTCCAATTACCACATTGCAAGAAATTCCTCTACACATAACTTTCTTCGCAATATTATCGTGCAGTTGCCTTTTTGAAAAATCTATCCTTACACTTATTATCCACCTCTCCTTTCTGTTCCCACAATGCCTGTACTCAATTTTCTTTTATTATCCTATACCTTTCCTCACTTCACAAAATATGTCTCACACACCTTTGAAGATGGCCTCCAGCTCTGAAAAGCAAGAGGTAAGATATAGTCCAACATTAGTTTCTCACATTTCTGATCAGAAAGATGGAGAAGAAATTAAATTAGATAGTCCTGAACTTCATACATTTCCCTCAAAAACTTATTTTATTTCCTGTTCTTCCTCCACAGCAAAATGCAAAGACCTATTTACTGAAATAACTAAGTATATCTGAAAGAAGGGGCTACCCAGCTCCTTCTTTAAGAAAACATACTGTAAATATTTGTAACTGGAGAAAAAAAAAAACTGTGACTAACAAATGTGAGCCGCAGATTATTCTATGATGTAACAAACATAGGTGCGCTTCCTTAAAAATTGGAAAGATTTGAATTTCTAGAACAGCTACACATTTAAATTTTATTTCAACTACATATCTGTTAAACATTCCAATGTTTAAAGCAGGGAAGTTAAGTCCCAGGTGATTCTGAGCAGACTAGATGAATTCTCTGGCAAAAGCAGCAACTGATTCTAGAGAATTAGCTTTCTCAGATCTTCCTTTACTCTCCACGCAGAATAGATCTAGAATCAAGCTTATAAAATCAGTGTAATACAAAAGTACATGAAGCATAAGATATGCTGTTCAAAAAAGTAACATTTAATTATGTTCTAAACGTACAGCATGACAGTATTCAAAAATGATAAATCTAAATTAAATTAGCATTGCCAGCAAAATCAGAAATTCCACTGTGTGTGCTTAGCAGGTATGAGAAACCATAAGACATTCCTCATCTGAAGTCACAAATTAAGTGATCCTGCTCTTTTATAACCCAGCTAGTATCTGTGCTCAGATCATGCATCACAAAGCTCAGAAATACGCAAAGGGCAGAGACAGCAATGCCTGTCGTCTTGCTTCATGCACTTCTCTAAAAAGTGGGGAAAACTTGCACAGAATCTAACCCACACCACTGTTATGTGAGAACCACAAGGTTCTTAAGACTAGCAAGTCAGTGAGCAAAAGAATCCAGGAGTCTAGTGAAGAGATTGCACTACCTTGTAAGGGTAAATTCCCAGGTTCTGCTTTTTAACAATATATAGTAGAGAGTAAAACCCAAAATTTCTCCCTCCCAAGCACCCTCAAAACCATTGTTTGATCTCAATGTTAAGACAGTCACCTGAATTTGTAAGTATCTGCTGAACAGGAGTAACGCCAGCAGGGAGAGCCAACGTAGCTGCAGTGGCTGCAGCACTCTGAAATACAAGAAAAGCTTTTTAACCAAAGACATTATTGCCAGTGTTTCATCTCACAATACACTGCCTGAAAACATGTACCTTTTTATTGCTGTTTACAATGTTTGCACACAAGTTTCTGCAGCTATTGAAATGCAGGCATTAATCAACTGTACATTATACTACATACAAAAATTATTGTCCTTCTTCCTTAACAGGAATGAGACTAAAGCAACAACCACTAAGCATCACACCTCAACCCAGCTCCATGTGGTTTCTTGGTTCATCTGCAAGCTCAGCAGACTTTTTTTCTCCTCTGCCTTCTCTGCTGATCTACTAATAGAGTACAACACTGCATTGCTCATGTGGCAACCTTACCTACACTTTTTCAAAGCAGCTAAAGATATGGGCCTACAAATGTATGAAGAAACATAATGTACTGAAGCAATGATCATGTTTGCCTGTCTTGTTTTCACAAGGAGTAGTAATCAGGTTTGCACTTTTCTTCATTCTGTAAATCATTTGCATTTCAAGTCCCGCATAACACAGCTCTTTTGAGTGAACATACGCATACAGTGTACTGACTGTTCACAGAATGACTAATTTTTTCTCTCAAGACAGCTGGTTAGAAGAGAAAGCTGAATACTCTCAATGGGCAACGATTTGAACTTACAAGGAAACTGAAATCCAACACAATTTCGGGAGCTCCAAACACAAAAATCTGCATTAAGTCCTTAACTTGCAGAGGGAGAGGGACTTCTCCAGAGACCTCTCCAATTCAAGGGTCTAACTTCAGCTGCCTACAGAAAAGCCTCCCTTTCCCCACTATAAAGGAACCATGGCCAATTACTTTTTACTACCGAAAGGATTTAAACTTTATTACTAGGTAGAGTGCATACTTCCTGTTTATAAGATGTATGATCAACCCATACTGGCTGGTCAATATAGTAGTTACAACTGCCAAAATTAGGTATCACCATGCAAAACTGAAAAGTGCTTGTCTGCATCCTCACGTCCCAAAGGTAGATGAATAAACTCTCATTACCCCTCTGTCCTTCAAAATGTTCAATGTCTGTCAGATCTGTTCTTTAATACCAACTTAAATGTTTATTAGAAACACACACACAGTAATTCCAAATCAATTCTGTAACTATTTACTGAACAGTAGTCTTCTGTGGCATACAGTTCATCTATATTTTGACAGCAGCAGTTTTAAAAGCATGGCATACTCATTTTTGCAATACCCATCACCAAGATCTAACTGAATGAGACAGAAAAAAATGTTTAACTGCTGGACTTGGGAAGTTACAAATCACGTTGAAATGGTTGTAAAACATGTAAGAAAAAGGTAGGTGTTAATGTGCTCTCGGCCTCTGGGTAAATCAGGCTATTTGAATAATGAAGTTCAGGTTCTTTTCTATAGTAAGGTCAGCAGATAAGGCAGAAGTGAAGGCTAAGCAAGTTGCTGCAGCTTTGACTAATCATGAAACTATTTCATGTGCTTTTACCATAAAAGCGGTAAGAATGTAATGAATTCTGGTCTTAATACACATATTTAACTTTTATTAACTGTTGTTTTCATTGCTTTGCAAGCAATTTTTTTTAATTAAGCCAGGACTTTTAAAGCAAGGTAAGACAACCAAAATTAACCTCTAGAGATAAAAAATGCAAGAAAAGCGTAAATAACCAGACTCAATTTTATATGCTATTACAAAATTAGTGAATCAAATTAACATGACCAGAAAAGACTGATGTGAATTCTAAATAATCTGTCTTTTGATATAAGCTTAAGTTTCAGAGTAGTTAATGTTTTTTCCTGCATCTAACAAATACAGTATGCTTGCATCAGTTAATAGGGTTGTACTGGTATATGACGAGCACATCATGGTGCAGACTCATACCAACAGTACTCCAATTTCTGATTAAAAAAAAGTTTTGGTTAAACACATCTAAAGCAGACGATCAAGGTAAGTCCTAGATTTGTTACCAAAACTGAAGTCCTGGATTACTATTCCTAGATTGCCACTGCAGCAGCAAAACTAAGAAAGATGGCAGACAGCTTTACCAGTGTATCCTAAATTACTTTTAAGCATATGATGAATAACACCAGATTTGTGTTTACTATTTAATCAAAACAACTTACATAATGACAGTGTATGCATGTATAAACTTCTGCTTTTCTTACCATGCCTGACGCATTCATGTGCGGTATCAGCTTGGAATCTGGCACAATAACCTGCTGCTGAGGTGCTAGAAAAAAAAAAAAAAGCGTTTCATGAAAACTACACAGTCTGCCCAAAATAACACCCAAGCCAGAGTAACTTAGATAGAACATCACCCAAAAATCAGCTCAGCTTCGTAACAAAACCAGCTACTGAACAGTCTCTGATCTTAGTAAGTTTTACTCTCAAGACAATACACCACAGCAGCTCTGAGAGGCAATATGGCTATTTTGGCTTTACAGATCTTATTTCAAGGGCTTCAGTTACCTATTCTGACCCTTGGTACAGCAAGATTTATAATACATTTTTGAAATTAAAGGTATTAGTGAAACGTTGATAAACTTAAAATAGACTTAAGCAAAGATTGTTGCAAGATGGAAGAATATGTTAACAGGATGCAGCAGTTAGTTTGAGTTAGGTCTAGTTAGCATAGCTGTTAGTTTAAGCTCATGATCTTCACTTTCTTTCTAATGTAGCAGAAGCAGGTAAAATATGATCAACCACCTGTCCCAAACAACAAAATAGTTTTGGTGTGCTAAAGGAAGTACTTAGCTAAACTATGCAATCAACCTGCTGTTCACCTAGGAGTGCAAAAGTGTCCAAGTCTATGAAACAAGCGGGTTGCCAGTGCTAGTGTCAGTGACAGTAAATTGGAAAATGACAGAGCAATTTGAACAAACTGATCATCGACAAGGTATTCATCCAATCGTATAACCAAGGACACTTAAGAATACTGGAGGTTACTGAGAGTTTCTGGAAAAGGTTCTGGGGAGGGAAGACCCACAACCTTGCACCAAGATCCGAGGCCATCTCTCCAACTTTCAGGGAACCCGGGGAGAACAAATGAGCCAAAGTAAACCTTGTGACCCTGTGCCAGGACCACACACAGGACAGCAGGAATCACCATGCCAGTCATCCTGATCGCTCTGGGACTGCACCAAGTCACTCAAGGAACTACTACACCATCTCCCCCATGGAACAGGGAAGTAAGTAATTCATAAAACTGCATGTCTATGATTAACATGCTTTGATACCCTAATGTCATTTAGCCTCGACACTGTCATTTGGTCATAAGCTCTAATATTGGGCAACAACGTATCAGTTTTAAGCGTACTACTCTAGGCAGAATCTTATTCTACCCTAAGACACGAATGGGAGGACGGGGACCTCCATATTAGTGGAGGGAAATCTGGCCAGTAGAATCACAGCTATTCAGCTAAGGAGCCACTAGAGGTCTTGGTGACTAGACTTTCCAGGCTCTGCTGACTGTAACTTAAGCCGAGACACCCAGATCATTTGAAGCCACGTGTATTTAGGGGTTTAATCTAAAAATTAATTTTATCCCAACGGTCAAAACTGATTTATGTCCAGCCAAAATGCAAAGTACTGTAAGAAGAAAAAAAACCCAACCCATACCCCAACAACAAACAAAAACCCAAAAACCCAAACCCCACAAAAAAGCACCACCAACAGGTTCTTGTCACACTAGTTCTCTTCTGGTTTGAATATATGGTGGTTGGGTTTTGGGGTGTGCGCAGGGAATCAACTCATAGCTATCACACCTATGACAACATAGGTTCTGATCCATGAAATCCAATAAAAAGACTGAAGTCTGTGACTGACTACCACAGATAAATACGTTTTGCCACAGTTTTAATAGCACACTGAAAACTCAAGCATTTCACAGGTGGCAGATTTCTTTACACACCATATATGCAGTAAAATCCATTAGTATTTACCCTACTTTTCAAATGAAATTAAGTGGTGAAAATGTTTCTCTTAAATTATTAATGCAGAATACACAAGACAATCATTACAAGAAACAATACTGTTATGGCTAGCCAAAATATACCTTGAACATCCACACCTACAGAGTGTGCAACCTTTTAAGACCACAAAAATACCCAGCCATTATGCTTTTCACTTGAAACTTGTTCTAACACGAAAAATCATCTCCTACATATACTCAGACTGTTATACAAGTATTTTTCACATCCTAGCATCCACTTATGCTAAACAGTAACTTTTTTTTTAAATTAATTTGCTCCTAATGACATTACTACTTCATGACTAAATTGTCAAGTGCATATGTATATTGACTTGAAATTACAAAGCTGCTAATAGATTTTTGACAGAATCTGAAAGTCATGTAATCTGAAAACATGAAGACAAAGAGAAGAAGTTCAGCTTTTCCAAAATCTTCTGAAGACTATGACTGACAGAAATACCAAGATAATTTTCACCAAGACAGCTCTCTTGACCCATTAAATAGAGGCAAGTAGAGACAACGTTTAACATAAAGACACAAAGTTATCCATCAGATAAACACCCTGCCCTAGATTTAGAATATGTAAAGGAGTTCATCTAGCTGGAGAGTCTTCTGCCAGAGAGATTAGAGAGTAAGTCTGACCTTGCTGAGATGCTGGAATAAGGACCTGTTGTGGCTGAGACTGCTGCTGCACAGTCTGCTGTGGCTGAGGTTGTGTGTGATGGTGATGGTGATGATGCTGCTGTTGCTGCTGTTGCTGTTGCTGCTGTTGCACCTGCAACAAAAGCTGCTGCTCTTCTGAATGGAAGCCATCTACAGCCTTGGACTGCATCAGCTTGTTCTCCCACAGCTAGTTTGGAAAAGGAAAGAGAAAACTCTGTGTATGATTTTTACTCAGCAGGATTTCTAACAATATAAAGACAGTACTCAAAAATCAAATTCGTTTTCACTGTCTATCTTGTGCAGTCTACTCAGCCCAAAAAGCCCTTGGGCAACTACAGACTGAAGAGATAACTCCACAGAGGTAATGTTTTAAGAGGAATTATATATCCTTTAAGAATTGTCAGTCCAAGCTTAAGCTTTAACATTCT
The DNA here is from genome assembly GCA_013401275.1 of Pandion haliaetus. Lineage (NCBI taxonomy): Eukaryota > Metazoa > Chordata > Aves > Accipitriformes > Pandionidae > Pandion > Pandion haliaetus. The sequence goes on along the minus strand of VYZV01038034.1, from coordinate 7,632 downwards.
TACAAGTGTGCTAATAGAAGCATAAATAGATATAAACTGGTAACTTTAAATTAGCCTTGAGGTTCTCACTTCTCTACCTTCTCTACCTTCTTTCTTTCTTACCTCTTTAATCACAAAAATAATTCTTTATTACAGCTTTCCTCAAGCCATTTCTTCTTGGAACTCCTCAACAGAAGTTGCTTAAAGACTATGCCTCATAACACACTTAAACAGAAACTACCAGTGTACCTAAGATAATGCCTCTGTACAAGCATTTACACAGTTTCTACCACAATACCAAATTCAGCTTATCCAACCCCTCAGTTCTTGATGTCAGCTGACATCTCCCAAGAAAAGCCACAGATGCAAAGAAAAAAAATCAGCTCTTGCAAAAGACAGCAACGCAAGTATTCCGTAATACAGAGTCAAAAGGACTACAGGCACCCAGAACTCCTGATTTCAAATCTGCTTAAGGCTCCCAAGACTTCGTCTTCAATACTTCCGTCTTCCTTGTGTCTTTCCTCATTCAATCTTTTCTGACACTGTTTGCAGAACACATCTGTGACACAAACACCAAGGTACTTTTCCTATAGCACTCACCCTGTTTCCACCAAGCCTGGTCATAGTTTCACGGTAAAAAGTCTTCACCTGTTTCTGTCTAGCCAAACTCAAAATTTCTTTCCCACTCCATCCATTTTCTAATACTTCAAAAATACTGAGAGTTCGGGACATCCCACTTTCTGAAGAACTCCTTATACAAGAGCTGAGATAAGTAGGCACCTACTTTCCCAGTTTCCTTTTACTTTATTTCTTCCTTCCCCCCCCCCCGCCTTTTCTCTTCCCTTTCAAAGGGCTTCTTTTACTCAGGAAGAAGTTGAAGAAAGCCACAGGAGACCCATTAGAGCTCAGGTCAACATCTTGCCTTTCTTTTGGAACCCTGGTAACAGTTCAAACCCACTATAAGTAAAAAAAAATTCTGAATCTGAGAGCTTCAGAAAAGTGTGACCGACACAGTACAATTTATTATATAACACTCCCCAAAACCAGTATTTCCGCAAACCATAAACCATACATGCAAAAATCTGACAATGCAACTCCTCTTTTTCAGGAAGACAAAATCATCAAGCAGAGCAGGCGTTTTATTTTTCCTGCAGAGAAACCTTAAGAATTGTCTCCTCTAAAATAAACATATTGTCCCCTTTTTTAAAGATAAAACGTTTTAGGGACCAAAAGAACGCTGCGAATTCAGATGCCTGCTGTTTATGTCAAGTTTGACGTGCCAGATTAGGGAAAGCAAACAAGGTGAGCAGATCTCTCCATACAGCAGTGTAATTCAAACAATATGGGGCTACAGATATGCAGATTATTACAATGCTTAGCTAACTAAAAATTAGTATTTTTACTGTGTACAACAGCAAGCAGATACAAAAAACAATTGCTGTATTGGTCTACTAAAAATCCTTTTAAGATGCAACTTACTGTTTTGAGTTCCATAAGAACTTGCTCATCCACTCCTTCATCCAGAAAAACTTCTCTGACATCATTGATGACATCTTCAATTACAGACCTATACAATTTAGGCTTTAAAAAAAAGAAAAGGTAGCTAGCCAGTGTTGTTTTGAAAGAAATTTTATCACTTAATGTTAAAATAAGATTTCCCCCCACAAAAAAAAACCCTCTGACAACTGCATTACAGAATACACTGCATGTTTCCCAGTGACTAAAATATCCAAAGAGGTATAAATCAGCAAGAAGAGCTCAAATAAGGTGAAAAGGGAAGGGACTGCTTGCTATCTTTTGTGACATAACTATGGCACAAGAGTTTTCAAGCCATGAGGAATGTAATTCAAAACAGAGAAAAGGAGATTGTTTTCCATTCAGTACATTTGTTTCCTGCTCGCCAATGTACATACTGACTATGCAAAAACATTTGTACATGTGCAAAATATTCGTGCCAAAGAACATTAAAAGTTCAAAAGGATATTAGGTAAATACAGAGAAAAGAAACTTGTTAGTGCTTGCTAGTTCAACAGGAACCAAATATGGGTCAGAATGATCTTGAGCTGAAAAAAACGTCGAAGGTTCAAAAAACTGGAAGCATTCATGTGAATGTCCTGTTCTTTCTTACCCATCTGTTTACAGAAACCATTGAAGACGGGCTATTAGGCTAGACAGCCTTCTGTTTTCAATCAGTACTTATGTTTTTACATTAGAAATTTTTCAGCGGGAAATACTACAAATACCTTATTATTCTATTACGCTGATTTCATGCCTAAACTGTCAATGATAAAGTGAATTGTCAATTCACTTTAGGTTGCCAAAAGAAGTTGTGGGGTCTCCATCCCTGGAGATACTGAAAAGCCATCTGGACATGATCCTGGGCAACCGGCTCTAGGCGACCCTGCTTGTGAAGGCGGGTCGCAACAGAACCTCCAGAGGTCCCTTCCAACCACAACCATTTTGTGAATTTTAAAAGGCAGGCACAATTTTAAAAAGACAATATAAATACTTAACCTTATCAATTAAAGCACAAAATTTAATTCATAGGACCACAGGATAATTGTACTCTGCACATGGTGTATCTTTTAAACAGTACAGCTTGGACCTCTCTGCATACGTGTGAACCTCAACGTTAGTTTAGTTGGGTTTCAAGTATCTGTGCTATCTAATTGCAAGGTAGCACTACGAGCTCTAAATTAGGATTGGGCTGACAGTAGACCATTTTAAATGGATCTGAAAGTGGATACAACTTTCTGTAAGCCGACATCTTCCTCTACCCCATTCCATAACTTCCTTATGCAATAAATCCCAAATGATGCAGATATGTTGTATATATGCAAAACAATTATTCTGTACTTGTGCAGTGGGCTTGGCACCCCAGGAGTGCTGTGACTCCAACACACACACAGAAAACCTGCACCAAGCACATGCAGTGCTGGAACTCCACAAATTTAATGCACGCACTTGGAACATTTATTTTATGGATACGCAGTTGCTTAATGCATCCCAGAAGTGTTGAATTTGTTACAGATATGCTAAAGATTATATTGCACACATGTTACGGAATTGTTATGCCTATGTTATGGAATAATGGAGGGGGAATAGCAGCACATGNAAAAAAAAAAAAAAAAAAAAAGCCAACAAACCACTCCATGTTATTGACCACACATCAATATTTTGGCAAATGGCATACTATCAGCACCCTATTTTTTTCTTCATTTTACATTTCATCAGTTTGCCACTTTTCAGCTTTAAAACATGCTGCTGCAAATCAAGTAGCTGAAATATTAGAATTCATCCTTTTGTTACCTCTCCAAAAAAATTTCTGGCCTCAAGCAACAGGGTAAGTTTGCCATCCTTGAAAACTATGTTTACAGCACCTGTGTCGAAAACTTAACTTCTCCAAAAGACACAAAACATACCAGACTACTTGCAGATTTTTTTTTCTTTCAAAACAATACTGCATGCTCACATATCCAGGCTTCAAGTACAGCATTAATTGCGCTTATAGAGACATTTGAAACAGACTTTCAAAGCCAGACTACTCTTGAGCACTAGTATTTTAAATCTGCCTAGTAAGGAACTTAAAAATACCAAGCATTATTAACAGGATTATTTTTCCACTTAGGTTTAATTCATAGCAGATGCAAAAAGACATTCTACTTAGTAACATTAAGTCCTATTATTTCTATAATTAAACAAATTGCATAAAGCTTATACAATTCAACTAGCACAGAAATGCTACTTAACCTATTCTGTATATTGTTCCTTACTGTATTAAAAGCATCTGTTTCTTAATGCCAAAACCACATTCTGCAAATAAACATGCTTAACCTCAGGCATGCAAGTTACTGTAGTTAAGTCAAGAGAGCTACCTGTATGTCTGAAATTACAATCAAAATTCCTGCAGGATGGAGATTGCTTTTGCTCCTTAAATCCTCCTCTTCTTAAATCATCTATTAGGTCCACTTTTCCAATAAAACAGATTTTACAGAAACAGGCCCTAATAATTTCCACTAGCAGTCATCTCCTCCTATCTCCACAGTCAGGCATTTTTGTAAGGTTTATTCACAAAGCTTCCTCAGTCTACAAAGCCCTAGGAAAAAATATCAACATTCACATCCCACAAACTGACCCTACAGCCCAACAGTCTGCTTGGGAATGTTTCCTTTTTCCCCCGTGTAGTAAGGGAAAAAAAAAATTCAAGCAGCAGATACTGGTTTCTAGTGTCCAGCATTAGTTTGGCAAGAGAGCAGAAAGGCAGGTTAAGAGCACAGATGTTCACTCTGCCGTTGACACAGTGTCCTTCTGCACATCTTCCAACAGCCCAACCAAGCAGCTAAGCCCCCCAAAAGACAGCAGCATCACAGGGGTGCAGTAAGCCTAGTGCAATGCAGGTAACGAACTCACAAGCAGATCGCACGTGCGTGTATCTCTCCACGCGAGCCACACAGTGCACTGGATCTAAAGATGGGTCACAATTTTTGGACGCTGTTCTAATCACAATGTATGATATGCTCATGGCTGTATGATTAGAAGGAAGGGAACAGAGAAGAAAGTATCTGCATGCTTATAATGAAAGTGTGTCTGTCTGACTGTACCTATACATGTTTACATAATAATAGAGAAAAATCCTGTCCAGTTGAAAACTTTCTTCTTGTGTACACTCCTACTGAACATCCAGCCCAGGTGGATGCAACGCCTTCCACAGTGGCAGCAGCAATGCCTTCAAGAGCCATTCAAAATTGTGGAATTTTGAAGAGTATCACAGACCGCTCTTTTCCTACCTCAACAGAGGCAAATCCAGTAAAATGACAAAACAGCCTTAAGCCCTGGTCTTTCTTTAAAAGGAAGCACACTGTATTGTTTTAGAGATACACTACGTGTCAGCTTTAAGCATTATTTATATGATGCTCAAGCTGTTTATACAAACCACCTAGGACTCTGGAGTTGAACGACAAAATTATTTTCATACACTGTTTACTCAAAAAATAAACACGAGAATACAATTACTGAACAGGTCTAAAGATGGGATAGCAGGTGAGTTAAGCTTTGCATTAAACTTCCACATTCAGTCAGAGAAAGCAATGAGAACATAATGGAAACTTTAAAGATTGCTATTAAAATAATCATGCTTTCATCTGGTTTATATTAAAGTGCCTCCCTCATAAAGAGCACATTGCTGTAAACTTCAAGCTCTTAAGAGCAAAATACTCAAATCATTCTTCAATAAACACTATTCCAAACACTTACTATAGATTAAAGACAACAATTAAAATTCCTGATTTATTAGATACAACCACAAACACATAGAAAAGATTTGAAATCTAGTACTTCCCCCTCTGGGAACATAAGGAAACAATTATATTTCACTTTCTCTGTGCATCTTGTAAAGAAAACTCCAAGTGTGGTGAGACTGCTACACACGCACACACACTCCAAATCGGAGGAGCAACCAGCAAGCTATTTTAAGAAATGCCACATGCCTTTGGGGGCTTACAGTTCCTACATTCCTTCAGTTTCAAGGGTACAAAAACTGCATCTCTCTGTAATTATTATCACAACACATGGGATTTCAGCAGTTTGGGTTTCCAATAAACAACACATTATGGAGAGATACACCGCAGCATGCTTTGTGCATTTGACAGCAGTTTGTTCCTGGTTGCTTCTGCAGTTATCCCTGAAATGTCGCTAATCTTTCTCCTGTCTGTGCAGTTACAGCTGGAAGCTAGCTGTGTGACAGCTAGAAGAGTACACTGTAAAGGTAACTAGTTTTAGTCACAATTACATCAAAGGTGTACATAAAAAGAAGTAACACGTATAATCTACATTGTAAGCATTAAAAGTTGAGCTTTTTTTATGTTGTCACGGACTTTTACAAATAAATTACCTTTGTCACCTACAAGATCTTATACTGCATATAACTGTTAACGTCTTATATTTGTCCTTTATTAGGAAGAACAAATTTCTAGCAATTCAGATTTGACCGGATTCTGATGTGATACTATTGACACATTAGGCTCAAAGTCCAGCCTCCTAAAGTTATCACCTGGTTGCAGTATTTCAAAATGTTCCTGTTCATCTTTGGTAACCGCAGGGTAAGCATTGCAATCCTTGCTATGGAATGAGACCTGACTTTGACAAAGTTGACTGTGCACTAGTGCAAGGTTTTACTGCTTAACTGAAAAATAGCCTACAGCATACCTATTTGAAGCAGGCTCATTTTAAGGTTGGCTTTTGCTATTCCAAACGCAATGTTCAATCACAGATACCTTCCAAGAGAACTTTACAAAAGTTATGCCAGTGCAGAAATACAGCCAAGAGCAAGCAAGTCTTCATAAATTGTTCAAAGGTATTTACACGTACTCTGAAGATTATTCAATACATATATATATATACACATTTTGCTATTCGGTACTAACTTGGTCGAAAAAGAAAAGCAAAACCTCTAATTTACTATATAGAAATAGATCCTTTTCCTGCAATCAAAAAATAAAGCCAGAAGTTTATAAACAGAAGGACAACTAACAGATTGAGATCACACACATTCAATACGCATCCTACTGACTAACTGCCCCATGTGTAATGGTTCACTACTTTTCTAAAATTTTCTGATACAAAACCTGACAAAGTATCAAAGCAACAATGCCACTTTGCAATTGCATGACCCTAACTCACAGGCATGTCTGTAAAATTTCAGATTTGGAAAGGAAAACTAGGATGCTTTGCATTTTCTTTCGTGTACGGTTTTGCAGGATACCAAATATTGTAATTAAACCAAACGTAAGTGAAAATTCTAAAACCTTTGCTCTGCCTGGACTGTAATAAAATATTTGTACACTTTAATCACCCAAAACGCACAGAAATCATCGAGTAGTATCTGCAGCCCATGACCCATAGACAAAACTTTAATAGTAACATTACTTTTAGGGCAACAGCTGTAATCAAACCTTGGCAAAACGCCATAAAGTAAGTACCACATCTCTCCTTGATGCACTGGCTGAGATCCGTTTAAACTCTACTTTCCCCACCCAGCCGAAAAACTACTTTGAAAAGCTTACGGGAGCACAGGAACACCTGCTAGCTGTATGCTGGGGCGGGGGGGCAGGGTGGGGAGAAAGAAGGAAAGGGAAAAAAAAATTAAAAAAGGACGGTAAACGGTTTCAAACGCGGGAGAGGATGCAAAGTGTCTTTGTGCAATGCGTAAAAGCAAGGGAAAGTCCATTTACACCGGCTAGGAGACACCCGCCCCCGCCGGAGCCGGCAGAAAGCACCAGCGCTCCGCAGGCCGGCGGCGACGGGGACGGGCGGCGCGGGGGGACGGGAAACCCGGCGAAAGCCCGGTCGGGATCCGAGGGACAAGCCGCCCGTCCCC
>VYZV01038033.1:100817-117716 GCA_013401275.1 Pandion haliaetus | reverse complement strand
CTATGTAAAATGGAAAACACAAAAATCAATGCATGTCCTGTTGTGTATGGTTTAGATTCAGCTTTTTTCAAAGTGTCACAGGTTCAAACCAAACCTTGAATACTAAATTAACTTTAGATGTTTGGTTTACTTAGAATTTATGGTTCTCCTGTAGATTTTTTTTTTTTATAATAACTTTTAATCTATTGTTTTAAAAGTACACACCAGAAAAAAAGAGTAGTTTTGTAATATAGGCTCTTAAACACTGTTTATAAATACAAAGTAAACCATCCAAAAGTAAAGCCAANAAAAAAAAGAAAACCATCCAAAAAAAAAGCCAAAGCAATTCAAGGGTTAGGTTGGAAAAAAAAAAAAAAAAGATGTTGGTTTTTAAATTATGATTTCAGGAAAAAAAAAAAAAAGTTGTAGAACCCACATCCAAAGCTTTAAAGCTACTTTGTTTTCCCCATTTATACATCAGGATCAAAGTTACTGTTCTGTCCAGTGACATGCTTTCAGTCACTGAATAACTATGCTTTTATTTCTCACATATGGTCCCTGAGACCTTTGCAGCTGCAAGTGATAGAATGTATGTCCTTTTCATTTTCTTTGATATACTTTTTATCACTAGAATTCACCTGGGATTAGAACCCCTTTTTAAATGATCCATAATCAGAGGGGTAGTGATGTTGAAATATAGTATTTCAGATCTTCAACTGAACTAATGGTCAAGTTACAGAGCTCATATCCTTCAGAATGCACCAGATTATCGTTTTAGTCATTGAAATGCAGCCTACCTCAAATCTTGTAGTAGTTTGATCTTATTTGACCTGCAAAATTCTGAGGAACCATTTAAAACAATAGCTGATTTGAATTGTTACCAAGTAAAATATTTTAATTCAAGCAAGTTTTGCATAATTTATTGTTGGATTATTTTCTTTTTCATGTTCTGTGATGCTTGGCCATGGCTGGGAATAAGGAAAGAGATGCCAAAATACTGCACATTTTCTTATAAGTTCCACTGAAAATATTAAGACAACAAAGCATTTTAGTATTGTGTTGACCAAGTACCAGAACAATTGAAGTTCTCACATGGTAGAGCTGAATGCCCACAAAAAGGATCAAATCAGAACTAGCTAATTAGTTACTGTTAATCTTTTAAAAGTAATATTGGAACAGACATTTTTCTACTTGGTGAGACCTCTCTATAAGAGTAACGTCTGGATTGCAATAGCAACAAGTATTTCATTTGCTTAGCACTCTTTAAAAGAATTATACTTTTCATACTTTATCAGCTCTCCCTTTCTTTCATTTTGTCAAATAAATGTCCTTGGATTTTTAATAACCACAAAAGCTTTGCTGAAAATGGGCTGCTATACAAAGCATATAAAAATTTATAAATATATGTAAATATGTGCATGTGTGTTTTGCATGTATGTGTGTATTTTGCTCTTAAATAGTAGAGAACACTCTTAAGGCTAAATAATGGCTAATCTGTGAGTAAAACATGACGGCAACTGGAATAGAAAGTGGTGTGGAAGTATCAGTATCATGTCATTGATCTTTTTATCTCATTTTCTTACTACTAGTGTAGGTGGAGCGAAAGAGAGAAGAGAAACAAGGAACAGACCAAAAGAGAAAAAGGGAAGAAATTATTAAATCTCTGTGATTTACGCTAGTATACTGTACAACCATTTATGGCACTAAAACCACAGAGATAGTCTAAGCCAGAGCTACGGAATATCTCCTATGTATCCAATTCATCCATTGCTTTATCCATAGCGATATCATTTAATAACATACAAAATATGGGGTTTAAACTATGGCTTTCTGAATATAAATATTCCATTCTCTTTTAGATTTATGTTAATAAAATCATAAGTATTACCAGTCAAAAGAGCTAACTCACTGCTAAATCTTGGTAGATATTTTATGAACATCTGAATAAAGGATCAATCACCAAATCCAGTAGGAAAGAAATTTTATAACTGCTCTTTACTGAATAGTTAAACAACAGTAGGCCTAATATTTAAACATGACAAGGATAGAACGATAGCAGTCTTCACATGAACATGGAAGCAGTTTTCTCACACTCGAGAACTGACAGCAGCTGTTCCTTTGGATTATTTTTTAGACATGACAGCTGGATTGCATTTTCCTCCTTTTTTCATTCTTCCCTTCATGTACCATTTTTCATTTCCCTTTTGCTTGCTTTTCTGATAGCTGAATGTGTACTGATACAATCACTACTTCACATATTAGTTTTTCAGTTGTTGAAAAAAAGTGTTGTACATTAGTTTATTTTGCTTGAATAATCTATGTCTAGCAGTCTCATAGTCAACAAAAATATATGAAGATATACAGAGTTCCTTCCTAATTCCATGGGTATTAGAGGAAATTCCACTGGGAGCCATACTGTGTATAGGAACCAATGGGATTTTCAAAGGATTTTTATTAGCCTAGCTCCTTTCATTTCAGTAGAGTCATTCCTGACTCCCAACTGCAAGAGGAAAATGATGCCACTTATCTAAAATCTCAGTTCCTAAAAATTAGCATTCAGGATATATGTGTAAACTGTTGAACGTACTGCAACACAACCCCTTTATTTCATGGGCTATAAAGCTTAAGAAATACAGATATCCACAAGCTATGAAGCAAAGGCTCATAAAAATGCCATGAAATGTGTAATTATCTACTAGGATGAATCTTCAAACTATGCCTGGGATGAACTGAACTGGGGGTTTTAGTTGAAAAGCCAAAGTCTTCACAGATCACATTGACAGTAGACAAAAATGAAGACACATGAAATTCAGAATCGGCAGAGCTCTCTAAATGTAATAAAGTAACCAAACACACTCAAATAATTTCATGCAACTGCCTATGAGAAAAGTAGTTATCTTGAAACTTTCTGCTAGCTGAGTACCAATGACTCTATAAACAATGGATTTAATTAAGGAAAATTACCTCTACCAAACATCTGATAATGGATACTTGTCACTTCTAGCACTCCATAATTTCCTCCCTAAAGCTAACCAAAAATATTGCTTGGAGGACGTGAATGTATTACACAATGAACTGTAAGATGATTTTCTTTTGTGTCAGAAAGTAGATTTATCATCATAGTATTTTCAAAGAGTAGAAGTTACTCGCTAAACTTTAATCTTTTCATATCACTAAGACATCTAGTTTTAATATTTTTTATTACAATTCAATTACAGATTTGACAAAACTAGTGAAATATGATTTTAATGATTTCAAACCCACAACACAACTTGTTTCACTTCTCCTCCACTCACATAAGTGTTCTCCCTCTGTCCTGTTAACTGAATAGATCCCAAAGATGTGATTGTCTAGACATTTTTCTTCTTTTATCTACTCTATATAGACCTGTCTGTCAGAATCTATCTTCACACTATTACCTATTGCTAAATTTCTCTTGAAAATAAGGAGTAGACAAACTTCTCTCACATTACATTATTCTGTTAACATTTCTTTTTATATCTCATACCTAGATAATCTTTGGTTCAGCTGGAAGTAGTGTATTAATGTCTCATAGAATTTTTAAATAAAGTATTCACGTCCTCTTCATAGTTTCAAAGCTGTTCCTCAAGCTCATCTACTTAGAGGCACATAAAGTACAATTGATAAAAGCTCTACAATACGACTCTGATTGCATCCAACTGATAAAAATGAAGAGACTTTTCAGCCTTTAACAAATGAGATTTCTACAGCTGGGTAGCAGGTATTGGGTGCCCTGTTTTCTTTTATNCTACTGAAAGTAAATCCAAAGACTGTACAGTCCAGTATAAAATGGCAGGTTTTCTATGCACATATTTATTTAAGCAATATAGATGCCTTATAAATAAACATGGAATTCTGTATCCGTCCAAGTCCTTTTACTGCTTGATCTCTAACGTGTAAGATACTCCATCTGTAGAAATTAATTTTCATTAGACTGTTTTTCTTATAAGTATTCCCAAATGCACATCGTACCAGAGAGCCTTGCAACTACAGAAATGATGTACTAATGTAATTGTTTAATGCAGCCAAGTGCCAGCCTTATTGCCTTACCTCCACATTTTTATCTTATTACCAGCAAGCACTGCCAGCTGTTAAAGAAATACGTTTTTGATAGTACAGAAGATAATGGAGAAAAAGGGACTGATATAAAATCCACTCAAACCCAAGCCCACAAATTTGCAGTTCTAATTAATCTAAACCAGATAAAACAGGAACTCAAAAGCACAGCCGATACTGTATATAACTCATGCTACCAGTGCCTGACATTGAGTTTGATTCAGTAAGACTCATAAAACCTGAAGAGTACTCTTTTTGGGGGAACACACACACATGACCACATACGTGCATAGGGACAGCCAATCTCAGTCTAAGTGCCCTCCCTTCAAAAGAAAGTGAATGCATCTTCTGGATTAAAGGCAATCACAGATGCAAAATAAGATAACCCAGCACATCATGTCACTCCAATTCCTGTCCAATGGAGCATAATCTGATTTGCAGTATTTTAAACTACATCCTGATTGGATTACTAATGAAGGCTGGCAATTCTGAGGAGTTTACCAATTGCTGACAGTTTCTGTGAAGCAGCTGGGCAACTACTTTTAAATTGAGAAAGACTGTAAAATATATTTACAGCTAAATGCCTTTCTACAAAGATGGGCCAGATGGTCCCATAGAAATTGGAAAATGAAGGAAGCATTAATGAATCATCCAAGAAACTAGAAATCTTTTAGTGGGTGGTTCAGTCCATTAAAAAGAAAAATCATCCCAAACCCAACACCACCTAGCTCTTCATAAAGCGCTGTTTTGCTTACTGTAATTTAAATGCACTTATAGGCATATTGTATTTCTAAATAATCACAGTGAAGCATAACTTTATAATACATGAAGTTTCCTTTTGTCATGAAAATAGCATATTCTATTACCAGATGAGATTTAAGACTGAATTTTTTTAAAGTATACTATGAGCAGTCTGAACTAGAACCTCTTTATATTTAGCATATGCATAGGAACCCTCAGTGACAGGGAAGTCTGAAAGGGAGAGAGATTCTCAAATAAAGAAACGTTTCTAGAAAGTGTTCTGGACTTAGTGTAAGCACCTTCTCATGATAACTTACACTTCTGAGGTGCCACTCAGATATGAGCAAAGAAAGACTCAAAAGTCCTTTTAAATTGAACGTCAGAGAGAGAAGTTTCTCGTCATTTCCTAGTCCATACAACTCAATAACGCATGTTTGCTTTCTTAAAGGATCTTATTCTCCAGGACAGTTTTCAGAAAATAATCCTTCTAATGGCAAAGTTAAATCTCTGTAGTAATTCACTGTTGCACAACTAACTGCAGTTTGTTACTCATTCCTCCTTACTATTTTTTCCAACCTTTTGTTTTTTCTTTCTCTTCAAGGAAAAACATAATTTCTCTGTTAATTTGTTAAAATATCAATAAACTATCCTGAAAAAAGCAGTATTACTTTTCTATTGAATAAGAATTGCACAACTTTGAGAACATGCTAATGAAATGAGCAATTAGCCTTGGTAACACACTTACTATGTTACTGAAGATCTTGATGCTTTCTTAAGTGCTAATGATGAAGTTCTAGGTTGTTACTATATTCGGTAAAAATTAAACACAAAATTTCAGTACTTGCAGATTGCAGGACTAAAGAACATCACTTATAGAGTTGTAATTGGAGCTTATTTGTTATTTGACTGATATGATTTTTCATGCCTGTTTGGGACACAGACTTAGTTTGAACTTGAACTATGAAAGGCAAGTTGATCTATTGCTTTATAAGTAAGGGAAAAAAATGTTGGAGTTTTTTTATTTGTTCAGTTTTCCATTTGTGGGTTTTGATTATATGTCAAATGAGCTTTTGAGCTGAGTCTAGCCTTCAGGTAGTTGTCAGCACGACACTTTCCTGGTACATCTGTACTCCACCTTCTGATGAAAGTAGCCATGTCCAAGACAAGGATTACTCAACCGTATTTAGCTCTGCTTAGAGGAGTTCTGCCATTTTGTGCTATAACTGCCATCTTTACCAGTCTGGAAAACACATGCTTTGTTCTAACTCTTATGACCCATCCAAGATCAAAATAGTTCAATGTTCATTTTAAATAACCATAAACTCACTGTTTGGCAATGTTCCTTCCACTGGCAGCTGTTTGCTGCCAAATGGAAATATTATTTTTTAAATTTGTGTTAGATCAATCAGTTAATTATAGGAACATAATAAGATCTGAATAGCACATTAACTTCACTATTTTTATTCCAATTATACATATGTGTTTTGGAATGTGTACTGCATATTCTTAACAGAAGAATAGTTGTTTCACTCTTTTTAGGGTATTTATGTTTTGATACATAATTTAATATTTTCTTGCAGCGTTCACTGTGCCCTTTAAATTTTATCTTCAGTATAATGCTATTATTTATTAAATATTTTTTTTCTTCAACAGTGCTCAAGAAACTGGTATTAATCTCTAAAAAAAAAAAAAAAAAAGAATATCATTATAGATGAAGAAATGGAAAAAACCACAGTACTAAGTTTCCTTAGGAACTGAGTTGATGCAAAACTGTTTTCAGACTCTGTTAAAGTGAAAAATGGAACCTTGCTAATGATGGAAAGATTTTTTTTCAGGATTGATAGGAACCACATGATGGATCCCTCAGAAGGTAGAGATTGCAAAAGTTCATCTTTATCGATAAGGTGAGCTTAATCTGTAGTCAATATTCTGCTTGCATTGATTCCATCTGTATTACAGAAAACCAACATTCACACTCCATATTTTGAACATATTTCTGAATTGACTTCGCCTTGGAATATTTTCAAGATGATTTTTATTATATTCAGTTCTTTCTCCAAGTTGTTTATGTTTTTCTTTCTTTCGAGTTGCCAGCCATCATCTCGAGAGTCTAGATTTGCTACTTGAAATATGCAGCAAATGAAATGTGAAAACAGGACATGTCACCTTGAATCCTAATTAGAAATGGTCAATACTGGAGAAAAACAACCTATGCACGATCATTTATTTGAATTTTGAAATTAACTTAGACTGATTGTATCCTTTGTGCTTCCTTTCCACTAATATTCCAACAAAAGAATTTACTAGCGGGTATAAATGCTTAAACAGCTAAGTTTAAGTGAACGTTGCTGAGGGTTGTGCAAAGCAAAATTAAAAGTTAAGATGACAGCCTTTTTCCTTATCATGGGCCTGCAGAACCATGGTACAGCCTTTCTGTCTGCAGGTGACACCCAAGTTGCCAATAGGTGAAATCTCACCCAAGGTCGGACTAGGCAGCTGCCAGGGCTGGGGCAGCACAATTTATTTTGATGTCTGTTGGGCTGTAATTCCTATTGCCTCGTTGCACAGAACAACTGTGTCTCTATGTTTTAACTCAGGAGGCAACCTATATCAGACTATAAATGGTCTCCTTGAAGCTGAACTAGGGACTCTTCCCTGTAGCCATTAAATTGGCATATTTTTGTGACAGCCAGGCAAAGGAGTTTTCAGCATTTCTGAAATTCTTGTTCATGATAGTGGGGCAAGGGGACTGCTTAGTGCCTCTGACACCAGGAGGTTAAAGATACTTATATGATTTTTGTTGAATCAGGAGAACAAAGTGCCACAGAACTCCATGGAGCCTGCAGGTTTTCTCTGCTGATGAGGAAAAGAACTGTTCTGAAAAGGGCCTGGATTTTAACCTTGGGGCTGTTGGCAGCCTAAAGCCTGCTGGCTCATTTGGGAGAAAGCCTGTAAGCCAACATACCACAAGAGGCCAAACTGCACGGGTTAATGCTGCCCTGGGTTAGTATTGTTTTTCTTTTCCCTGCTTTCTCCCTGACTTTTAAAGTAGTACTTAGTTTTTAGTGCTGTATATTGTGTTTTGCAAGAGTCTGGAGGTAAACGGACTGCTCCTGCCTTAAAATGTAAAATGAACATAGCTTCCATTTAGGCCAAGAGGAGCTTTACCTCCGTAACATCAGGAAAATTAAGTTTGATGAAATTCTGACTAGCTTTTTTAATTAGGAATGGAACAAATATATAATTAGTTGATATATATTAAGGTATATAATTCAAATGAGTATAGCATACTTCTGAGAGCCAGTGACAAGTGTAGTCATTCAGATTTCAATACAAATATATTTATTACCTTTAATTAGTCTACATCATTGTGGGATGCATTAAAAATGTCCTTTATTTTAAAGCAAGTTATTATTCATTGAAATTCAAAGGGAATTGAGCAGCAAGCAGTATCTAGTGTGATTTGTCTCATAATTAATACACTATTCATTGTGAAATACAGCTGTATTGCCCATTATTTTTAACTAAAGCATAATACACTGAATTTTAAAGGCATTGGGCTATTACCCAGAACAACATATTTCTAGCAGATAGGAGTGACATTTAGCTTTGGCAGTATAAGTACATGCCCTGGGTAAATAAAGAAAACAATTTTTGAACAAAATTGAACATTTATTTGAGAGCAGAAAATCATAAACACATTTCATACCCAACAAGTCCCAAACTATTCTTACTGCACTTAACTGAAGGGTATGGATGCATAAAGAAAATTCATCTCAACAAGATGCTTTCAGGCACAATGAAATCTTGCCTGTTGTCTTAACCCAGTGCTTGCCCTCCTTTTCCGGTGGAATTTTT
Source organism: Pandion haliaetus (assembly GCA_013401275.1). Lineage (NCBI taxonomy): Eukaryota > Metazoa > Chordata > Aves > Accipitriformes > Pandionidae > Pandion > Pandion haliaetus. Next base: position 109,061 of record VYZV01038033.1, on the reverse strand, counting down.
GTTTTGTAATACCAGTGCAAATCACTTCTGAGCTTATGCCTTATGTTGTTTTTTGCTTTGCTTTTGGTTTGTTTGTGTGTATTGTTCCCCCCCCCTTTTTTTTTTCTTGCTTTTCTGTCCTGTTTCTACTTCATATGTTTTTTCTAGATCACATCTCCGTTCTCCTTCACTTTCCCTTCCAGACAAATCTTGCCTCTCTTTCACGCTACTTCCCCTGCAGGATTTACTATCAGCCCTGCTTCCTACTCACAGTGCCTGTGCCAACACCTCACCTAGCACAGTGGCACAGCGATGGAGCCGAACAGGCAGGCAGTGAGAGGTTCCCAGGCGCTGCCGCTTCCACCTGGGTCACTGGTACTGCAAGCCTCTTTGCTCCTCCACCACTGCCACCTTCTACTTGCAGTTCCTTTGCCATTAACACCTGACTTTTTGTTTCTTCCCTGTTCTGTCCCCTCCCCAAAGACACACCATACAGCAGGGTAGAGGGCAGAAATCCTTCAGGCAGGTACAGCCTGGCAGTGGTAGAGCTGGAGCTGCTACTGCCATGGGCCTGACCTTAGGAGAGCACGGGCTCTCCAGGTTGGGAACTGGCTGCTGCAGCTCCTCTACCTAGGATACATAATCTAGAAACAATTTTTGCTGGGGGAACCTTCTGCAAGGAATTTGTGGTGATTATTGGCACAGAGGTATGCAGAAGAACCTTTTTTTTTTTTCTCCCACCTGTAATATCTTTCCCAGAGTTTTAAATACCTGAAAGTCTAGCAGCTTACACTCTCTAGCACAACAAATTCCTGTTACCCTCCATTTTTCTCTGTGTACACAGGGTAACATAATTTTATGCAAAGAACTCCTCCAGTAAGTTTAGAGCTTGAAAACATGCATTTAAAAAGCATTTAGAATAGAGTAGGAGGTTGCCATTCTGTATCACATTTAAAAGGCTGAGGAAGGGAAAATGTGGAACTAGGATTAAATTCTGCATTAGCAGTAAAATGCTGTGAGCTGCATTTATCAAAGGTTGAGACAGGCATTTGGGCTTTCCTTCACTTTGAATCACAGAGCACCCACGCCTTCTCTCTCTCTTGCACACTTTATTGTGGAGCCATAAAAGAAAGTTTTAAAAAAAATACTAAAAAATAATAAATTAAGCTGCGAAATTTATACATTGCCTAGGCAGTAAACTATATATCGGTATTGCCAGTTATAACATTTACAAAAGCAATGCTCTTGCATCCAGTACTATAATGAGGTTGCCACTCATGGAATGAAGCAGAATACACAGCAGGGGAGAATTCCTGCCACAATGTGTCTCAGACACTTTCGCGTACTTTTTGAAATGGCAAGATTGCACAATCTGCAACTTCAGATCTTTTGAGAAGAAAGAATCATGACTGATTTCCCCATTTTCAAACTGATTAAAAATTAACATGCTTCTCATGCATTCTCTGGTCACTACAACTTTATTTGAATAATTCACCTTACCTGACGCTGAGCACAGATAAAAAGATGCAGGTCTCCAAGCAACCGATTGCCTTGGTATCCATAAATAAAAACAATAAAAATAATATTAAAATCCTCAGGTCCGGGCAGTTTCCAGAATACACAGCATTACATTAAGGTGTTTGCATTTACATAAGGCTGTCATTCACATTTATCCCAGGTCCATGGGACTGGAATTTGTTGCAATTTGTTGGTTACTTATCAACTAAGGTGATGGCAGGGAAGTTCTCAACAGATAGGGGACCCTAAAAAAGACCTCTGACACCCTGACTCATCTCAGCAGAAGAGACTGAAGCTCTGTTGCACTGCCTTGTCACCTACTGACACAGACAAGCTAAAGGGGAAAGCTACTGCTACCAATTGTCCTACAGCAGTGCTACACAGAGAAGACTAGAGACTTCAGAGGTATTGATTCAGTTCTGTCAAGGAGAAAAAACTGCAAAAATTGGTGGGTCTGCATGATTTTTACCTAAAATGAGTAATACAGTTTCAGCCTCTCTTACCTGTGCTTTACTACCTGGGCAAGGCAGGCTCAGCAGGGCAAAACACATCATCCCTCTAGATGGGCACCAAACAGCCATACTACTTTGCTCTGCCCACTGCCAACACAGGTATTTTTAATCCGTAATTTATTTCTGTCTGTCAAAGGTGAAAAGCATTAAGCAATTAATTATTTGAAGTGATTTAAGAGACAGATGGAAGCCAGGGAGACTTCAAAAAGTAGCCGATTATTATTAATTCATGTGGTATTCATTAGTGTGTCATTAATGATGCTGCTTTCATTTGATATAGAATTCAATACTGCTGGAATTTCTCTGTAATTTAACAACTGCTTAAGAATATTTACTGAAGTCTAAGACCAGTACAGATGATTTTAAGCTAACATTTAACACTTTATGTGGTGTTGGGAGTATTCTGCACCAGAGTACTCTTTCTCAGCACACATGGACAAATCCAGTCTCCAGCTATGACCTGACAAATTATCACCCTCCTCAGTCCAGCAGTACTATCAAATGCCACATCACTAACCAAAGAGTTTGCATATAAAACTTAGATCACCCTTCTGTTCCAGTCCATAAAACTTGTGGATGCTAACATCTAACATGTCAACAAATTCCCTGGGCAAGCAAATGGTGATCCCCAGAGGATCCTTCAGCTGCAGATGGTAATAAAGATACTATTAGCTTACTCTACTATAAGCTGTCAGCATTATCTCAGGCTTTTGTGAGATTTTTATGCATCCTTTACATGTCGGTGTCATTTTAACAATTCACTTCTTCACAGTCCCACAGACATGCTTACTGTATAAACTACATTCCCCTTCCCACCAATATATTCTGTTTAATAAAGTTAAAGTTCATATACTCACTAATAGAAACCAGATTTTTGAATCTAAAGAGAATATACAGTACAGTTCCTGGTAGAGCCTTAAAGATTAAAAAAATACAGCTCTATTTTCAAATGAAAGAACTCTGAAGATAATTTCCTGCTCTTGGGTCTGATCCTTTGAAATGCACCATATCCAAACACAAGTATCAATTTAGAGGTCTCAGTACCTCCCAGTATCAGGCTATTATTAATTTGTCTAAACAAATAACTCTGCAAGCAGCACCCAAGCGATGTGTATGGAGAGTATCTGTTGCCCACAAAACTTACCTGTCCTCAGGGTTTCTTGGACCACTTGACTCTCTAGCTGACCTTTTAGATATTTCCATCTTTACACAAAGGCTCTGTGGTTGGGCTATGCCAGGCTTGCCTTTTTAAATTCTCAATTCCTCAGGTTAGCTACATAAGAGAGTATTAGCCACTGATAAACACACTATTGTGGTTCCCCTGTCATAGACTAGGCTCAGCAGTGCCCCTAAAGATAGATTATCAGGCCAAAAGATGGATAAAGAGCTCCTGTGTGATGAAAGGACACACTGTTACACTTTGCTTGTGTAGTTCACAATTTGAAATGTACACATGCTTTATTTTCCCTGGGAAGGTGACAAAAATTGAATAAAAAACACTGTCTAACAGACAAGTTCTGCATTATGGCAGAGTGGCATAATTTGAAAATAACAAGCCTCTTAATTTTCAAAGGCTCCCAATAAGCTCCAAAATGTTCCCCTAATGTAACTTGGACCTATCCTTACCAAAGAAATTAGAAATGATGTCTGCATACATGTCCCACATATCCTCACTGAAGTGAAAAAGTCTCTACAAAGTCTCTCCACATTTCCTAATTGATCATGAAGAATAGAAGCATCCAAGTTCAGAAAGAGCCCCATTCCTGTTGTATTTATAGCTTATCGAAAAACTGAAGTTCCTTGTAATTGCACAAGTCCATTACCTGCCAATTGAAAATATTTAGGCAAATGGAAAAGTTTCCATTAAATAGCTGTCTTTATATCATCCCTATACTGAAGAGGAGCTAGGTTAAATACTTGCTAAGATACAACATTATGAACACCACCATGTTTCTGCTGGAATACAGTAATACCGTCACCAGTTGAGCTGTGTGAAAAGTTCTCAGAAATCTTTTTTGGATAGCCGATTGCTGATTTGTGAAATGACAGGATCAACAAAAGCTTTGACAAAAAAAATTTCAGGCCCAAAGTGGAGTTTCTGAGTTGGGAGTATTATTAGAAGGAGATCGACCAAGGACATATGTATGTCTGGGCAGCTGGGGAAAGCTCACATTCAAATTAGGATGAGCAAAAATGACTTATGGAAGTAAAATAAGCAGTCTCCTTTTTGAATCTATTGGATCTTTTAGGGTACAAATGTCTTCCAGCTGAAAACCTGCTGGATGAACTTGAAAATCTTAAAATCAAACATGTTTTTCTTCTACATGTTCCAAACAGTTTTAGAGAAAATATTTTTCCCACCTCCAATCATTAAGTGAAATATTTAACGGGAATATAATACAGCATGTACAAAATCATCAATACTTTTCTTATTCAAACTTATTTTCACTGCCATTCTCACGGATCACAGAATTGTATCAAAGGAGGACCTGATTCTTCTCCTGAAGATCTTGCTATTGAATTTTAACTAGGACACAACTAGGCAGTGGGGAGAAGAAAGTGGTGAAATGGGAGCAGAAATAGAAGATAGGCAGCAACTGTAATAGAGATAAGAATAGATGGTCATAGGCTAACATTGTGCATAATTTAATGGCTTTCTTGAAATGCTGAATTCCTTTTGGGGCAGATCAAGTATCTGCATAATAACTTTCTGTGATGTTGGAAGCGACAAGCACCTTAAAATATGTATGGAATATTAGAAGAATGAAGAAAAAGTGCAAAAAAATGCAAGCCTGCTTACTATGCCCCAGTAGTTTTTCTTTTATTTCAAGCAGACTGTATCTGACTGAATTCTTACTGTCTGAAGGCAAAAGGAATGGTCCTGCCTTGACCACATTTCACTTTTAGTACCACTAGATCTAGGTAGCCTAAATCTTAAGGCTTCACAAACATTTCAGATTGGACATATTACCTGTGGTACAGTTCATAAAGCGCAAAAATCACTGGCAGTGTGCTAAAGTATTTCAGATTTTTTCTATGACACAACTATGGTGTACTACTTAACCAAGATTAAGGAGCATATAGTTAAGTGTTCACCCATCAGGCTTGCTGTTCCAAATGCTTGCCTTACTTACATTAACTTTTTTTTCCTTGAAATGGTTAATATTTGATAGCTTCCTCCTATGAATAAATCACTAGACTGTAGCTATAAAATGGTATGGTACAAAATCTAACTCTTAAGGCAGATGAGCACCTACAATATTCTGTCCAGCAGATTATAAGGCTTTAAAAGATAAGGTGTCAATAGACCATCTAGCCATCCTATTTCATTCCCAGAATGGTAAGGTGGAAGGAAGCCCAACTTGTACCACAGGTTAATAGATTGGAAATTCGGAGAAAATAAAATGCTTGCAGTTTTATCTCCTGGAATTATCTTTCCAGGGTTATTTTTGGCACTTTAAGTACTCTAAGTTCATTATTATTATTTACTGTTGTATCATAAATTAACATGGGGGGGGTGCTCAACAGGTACCTGCACAGAGAGATACTTGGGATTTTGTATCACTAAAAGAAGTCTATTTAAAAGGAATTAAAATATGATCTTATGTAGCATACTGAGTACTAAAATAGTCTTTACTGCTATTACACCTGTGGTGGGTTGACCCTGGCTGGACACCAGGTGCCCACCAAAGCCGTTCTATCACTCCGCCTCCTCAGCTGGGCAGGGGAGAAAAAATATAACAAAAGGCTCGTGGGTCAAGATAAGGACAGAGAGATCACTCACCAGTTACTGTCACAGGCAAAACAGACTTGACTTGGGGAAAATGAATTTAATTTGATACCAATCAAAATCAGAGTAGGATAATGAGAAATAAAACCTAAATCTTAGAACACCTTCCCCCCACCCCTCCCTTCTTCCTGAGCTTAACTTTACTCCTGATTTTCTCTATCTCCTCCCCCCGGGCTACAGTTCTTCATGAACTGCTCCAGTGTGGGTCCCTTCCATGGGCTGCAGCTCTTCAGGCACAGACTGTTCTAGCATGGGTCCCCTGCGGGGACAAAAGTCCTGCCAGAAAACCTGCTCCAGCGTGGGGTCCTCTCTCCATGGATCCACAGGTCCTGCCAGGAGCCTGCTCCAGTGTGATCTTCCCACAACGTCACAACCTCCTTTGGGCATCCACCTGCTCCAGTGTGGGGTCCTCCATGGGCTGCAGGTGGATATCTGCTCCACGGTGGACCTCCATGGGCTGCAGGGGGACAGCCTGCCTCATCATGGTCTTCCCCATGGGCTGCAGGGGAATCTCTGCTCTGGCACCTGGAACACCTCCTCCTGCTTCTTCACTGACCTTGGTGTCTGCAGGGTTGTTTTTCTCACATATTCTCATTCCTCTCTCCGGCTGCAATTGCACAGGTTTTTCCCCCCTCTTAAATATGTTACCCCAGAGGCGCTGCTACCACCACGGATGGGCTCAGTCTTGGAGCCAGCTGGCATTGGCTCTGTTGGACATCAGGGAAGCTTCTAGCAGCTTCTTACAGAAGCCACCCCTGTAGCCCCCTCCACTACCAAAACCTTGCCACACAAACCCAATACAACATCTGGTCACCTTCAGTTTTAACACTGCATTAACAAGACAAGCACTAATCTAAAGACCAATAAAATGCCAAGTTATTCAACTCATTGTCTGAATGGACTGGCACAGTGTTCTCCAACAACGAGACTGCAGTGGCGTTCTTATGGTGAATAGCTCTTTAGCGTTGGCAGAAATGTCTGGAAATTCAAAATCATAACTTAAAGCTTTTGAAAGCATCTGAAGGGACAAAATAAGCAGAAGTGTGTTGCACAAGTATATAAGCAAATTCCACCTAAAGCATTTCTGCTTTCCAAGTATGTGAAATGCTTAACAGCAGAAACTGTTAATTAGGAGACAAATGTTTACTTTGTCCTCAGAAGTGGATTCCCTCCTCTGCAACCAGGCACGTCATACTTTAATGTGAAAACACATAGGGGATTATTCTGTGAATTGCATGCACTGAGTGTTCTTTCCTCTTCACTCCCCACCATGCCCCCACTTACCCCTTACAGTAGAATATATTTCTTTGTTCAAATTCAGGATTAAGAATGTGATTTCACACCAGTACAATGCAAATAAATCCATGGTATCAGTAGAGTTACACTGGAGTGCAGAGGTAAAATCAAAATCTGTCCCTTTTTTTTGAGTCCATGGAGTATTAGCCTTTATCTTGTCTTTGCATAGATCAATCAGGTTGTCAGTGGGTACATTATTGCAAAGCAGATGGGTAATAAAACTGTTCACAGTATCCCTTTGGCAACTTCATATTTGCCTTTGGGAAAGGAAATTCTTTTAACTTGCCACTTCAAGCTTGGGAGGAAAGCTCTTCCTCGGTTTCAAGTTTACAAGATCATATTTACCACCTGGGGTTTTTCAGTTCCCCATATTCCTGCGGAATTATGGGTGGGAAGAATGCTAGGAGTGGAGTTTCATCTAAAAAAAAATGGACCTTACTGTGTTGATGGATGAATTTGAAACTTTTAACTTTCAGTTCTGGTTTTATATTGCCTAGGAGGGAATACTGTTTTGGAGATAATACAAATCTTCCTGCCCTTAGTCTTTTAGGTTTCCATCATTCATACTTATGGTCTTCCCGCATGCTGTAGCATTTCAGTCTTATGGAAGAAATACTAAAGGAAAATGCTCCCCCACCCCTTTTTTTTTAAAAAAAACAAACCCAAAGATCTTAATATTTTAAAAAAACCTATCAAGTAACAAGTGATAGGACAAGAGGAAATATCCTCAAGTTGTGCCAGGAGAGGTTTAAATTGCATATTAAGAAAAATTTCTTCACCGAAAGGGTTGTCAGGCATTGTAACAGGCTGCCCAAGGAAGTGGTGGAGTCACCGTCCCTGCAGGTATTTAAAAGATGTGTAGACATGGCACTTAGGGACATGGTTTAGTGGTGGACTTGGCAGTGCTAGGTTCACAGTTGGACTTGAGCTTATGGATCTTTTCCAACCTAAATGAATCTATGATTCTATGATTAAATTTTACCAAGATCTGCTTTTTTTCTGAGATTTTTTTTCCACTGCATGTTCCTGACACTCCCTTCCTTTTTGCAAAGCAACCCTCAGGCTTCTTGTGTCAGCTTGTGGGCAATGGTGAGCCCAGGAAGTAAGTGGGCAAGCACTGAGGAGAGGGTGGCATGAACCTTCAGGTAT
>VYZV01038033.1:82992-100693 GCA_013401275.1 Pandion haliaetus | reverse complement strand
CAGGTTGTTTGCCATAGCATTTATAAAGTCTCATGACAAATGTGGTGGAGTGCTGACGTTGCTGTAATGCCCTTGGCTGCTTGGTCTCACAGTCTAAATGTTTTGAGGTTTATTACAAGACACATTTCCTAAACAAGTAGGATAAAGATGTGTGTGTTCCCCTCCATTAGAATTACTAGGAATTTCCATGAAAACATTTCTGGTTTAGTGTATGTCTTCTGTTCAGCAGTTCTTACTGACACTACAAATGTGTGCTATAAATAGGTCTGCATAACATACTAGAAATTTCACCAGCTTTGGAGCATATTTTCAGCACTTTCTCCAATGATATATTTTCAGAATATATTCTATGTATTCTAAACAATAAATATCTACTGCTTACCTGAATAGTATCCAATGTTTAATGTATTATGGACAAATACTTAGCCGTTACAACGGACATATTTCCATCCACAAAAATGGAGTAATGATAATTTACAACAGCTTAAGGTGAGACAATGAATTTTACATCTATGCCTAAATTTTATGTGTAGATACTACAAGTAGTTTTACATTAAATTTTGAGTATCTTCTGCATGCCGGACTCTCAAAATGTACAGGAAGCTTTGGAATGGGATGGACACTTAAAGAACAATTTTATTTGAGATTTACTGATTGAGAATCTGGCTGTTATTTGCCTGGATATTTATATACAACTTGAAGGGGAAGTGAATTTGCTTTTGGAGAGCTGAAACATGTCTGCAAATACTTCCCCTAAAAAGGACTGGTTTAAATTTGAAAGAAAAGTAATTTCACTTTTTCATTACTCACACCTGTATATATGGGTTAGGGATACTCATAAAGTACAAAGTCACCATCCCAATCTTCCCTAGACAAGAAAAATTAGAACAGATTGGTGTCACCCACTTGAACAGATGTTTACAGCAACTTGCTGTCGTGTAAGCCTTAAGATGGAGACAGATCAGCTCTACTTGGAGATTTTGTAAGGATGTCAAAGTTACTGCTGTTGCTTTGGGATCTCTTCGGTTCTTTTATAATGTCTCTAAACTGTTTCAGCAGTCATTCCTCATAAAATCAAGTAATTCCTTATTTCAAAGCACTCCTGGCTATCTTGGAGTAAACTTTTCCAATTTTAACGCTGTTCTGTGGTATCTTATGCAGTTTATTTCCTGGAAGCATGCTCCAGATAGCTGGTAGGCTTGCCGGATAGGATTCTAGGGAATATGATAATATTCATTGAATTACACCAAGAATTCTTAAGTTCAAAGAGGAAATATAATTTCCTCTGATAACACTGCATCTGCATGTACTAACAGGATATTTTATAGGACACAAACAGATGAACAGGTCAGGCAGGTTTAGGCTAATGAAAAACAAATTTTTCTAGTAAGTGACCTATCTTTGCCTGAAGGGTTTAACTCTCTGATAATAAATTGAGACTTTCAATGGTTCTCGTGATTCTGTGCAAGTGAGAGGCATTTTGTCATTTATGATTAATTTGACATTTTTTTAGTTTGATTACATTGTTCAAAAGTTAATACCTTACTAACTACTGTCTGGAATAATTGAATGTTTCTTAGATGAACCTCTGCTTATCTTAACTCCATCAGTATGAAAACTATTTGTTTCCTTTTAACCCTTCCAAAGGCAGAAAAACCTCAAAGGCCCAGCAAACCAGTCATTGGCAAATAGCAAATATAAATGAAATACTTACACAGTTGCCTTATCACAGTTATTCCTTAATAGTGAAGATATTTCTTATTGTTTTAGTGGATCATCTAATTGTTTAATGACATGGGATTTATCCCTTATTCATTATCCCTTATTTATGTATTATTAACTTTTTGTACCGCTCTAGAAAATACTTTCACTGAAAACTGGTGGTACTGTCTGGGACAGAAAGGATCTGAAGATATAATTTCCTGAGTCCCAGCTGATGAAGTGGTTGTGGGGCAACAAAGCTAAGAGTAAGTGGTGATATCCCATACAACAGGAAAGTACAGCAGTCCGAAGGTGATGAACTAAGCCAATGAGGATGAGCTCAGGAGCACAAAACAAAGGCATCTGAATGGTAATGGTATCGTCTGAAGGGTGGTCTGGAGTGGAGGGAGATGGCTTATGAAAAAGAGAGATAGGCCTGGGCTGCAAACCAGAGGGCATAAGAGGTTTTCCACCTATGACAGTGGGAGGTGGAAAAGACAGAATGGGCTGTGGTGTTTATCAGAGCAAGGCCTTCAGCGGGCAGATATGTGGAGAAAGGCTTCTGCGACAAAAGAGAGAGAGTCATTTTTGGGACAAACAATTAGGTCAAAAGTAACTATGAAAACCTACCATGACCCTTCCATTCTCCTGTCTGTTCCTTTCTCTCTAATTTAAAAAGGGGCCAAGAGGCACTGGAGTTGCTAAGAATTGGATGAAAATGGAATTGTCTTTTTTCCAGCTAATGCTTTGCTTGTCTTGTGTGGATTCCTTTAATATGTTATTAATAATAAAATTCTTTAAAATAAAAGTTATTTAAAACTTAAGAAAAGCCCAGCAACCTGAAAGGCTCCAAAATTATACAAATAAAAGAGAATCCTTTTTTTCAGATTGAGGAAAAGCCTGAAAAAGATATTTCACATAGTTTGAAAGACGATGTGAAATAGGTACGTGAATATGGAAGTCACAGTTCTTAAGGGGAATTTTGCTGCTTTCCCTCAGCAGTGGCAAGAGGAGGGTCTCCGCTCCTGGCAGGTGCATTTCAAAATGGATTTTTATGAAGAGGGAGAGTAGGAAGAGTTTCCTGGAGTGTAGTGAACAGACAAGTTTCAAATGGTGTGCATACGTCTGGGCCTCCAAGTCACTGTAAGCAACTTGCGTTCCTTTGACATTTCACAGCCTTAAATGCCTATTTCAGCCTGCTGCCTGGGGGCTCTCCAGGTACGCAGGTACACAGCCCCTGGACTAGGAAATCTTGGAGGGACTTGTAATCTGGTTGCACTATCCCTTTTTGTCTTTTGTGGCCAGATGTGACAATAATTCACAAAACAATACAGTATCATCAGGATTTGCCTCTAGTCAAACACTGTAAATCCTATTCCTGATACCAGGCAAAGTCTGCATAACAATAGAATAGAAACATCCACTATGGTTTCTATTTCCTGACTTCAAGTAGAAAAAAACATTTCTCCCAAATCTTTTTTATTCTCAGTTTACAGTCATTTGCAGCTTAGTTATTCATGCTAGGCTAGACTGAATTATTTACCTTTTTCCAAGAGTTTCTCTTTCATTTTTTAATAGTCTAACCTGAAATAATCAGAAAATAACAGAGGAGAATTGTAAAAACAGTATTTAAAATTAAGCAAATTGAATTTATTCCTTGTTCTAGAATAATATGTATTACTGTAACATGCAATTAGATTGGGAAAAAAAAAATTAAACTCCCCCCAGGTTACAGATTGATTTCATAGTTGTTTTCTAAGCTTTTGCTCTGCTTCCTGGGGTATCTCTCAGGCTCCGTTCAGTATGGAATCCATTATACACTACACACTTAGATAGATGAAAGGTATTATGGCAAGCTTAACTTTCCTTCTATTTAGTGAATAATGATTTATAATAATTTCTTTTACGATGTTGAAGTTAGCTGGGCATATGCCTACCAACATTTCTTTTTGTTACTGAGGTGTTGCTTTTTAACAGCAGTTGTTCTAGACATCACTCAGATGGTAGATTTAAATGAGAGCTGTGAGCACACTGTTGCTGGTCACAGCTCTCATCTGGAGCTTTTCTTATGTGATTTATGGTCTGTAGTACCCTATTTATTGCCTGAGCTAAAGAGAAATCATCAACACAAAGAGATGGTCACAAGTTGCTTTTGCTTATAGCATGTGATCTCTATTCCTTACTGGGGAAGTCAAATGAGAACTAACAGAGAACAAAGAAAAGGAAAGAAATGTACAAAGGAGGGATATTTAGAAGGACACTAAAAAATTATAGCCATAAAAATGACACATTATCTTCATTTAATTTTAACATTACTGAGTTACTTCACTAAGAGACAGATCCCTAACAGATGTGAAGCAGCATAGCTTTTTATGACCAGAACATCACCTGATTGATTGCAAGTGATGGAAAACAAAAGGTAAGTGAGCACAAACAGATATGCAGATCCAGGCAGAACCTTGGTGAGCATTAGCAAAGACAAAACCTCTAGGCAAAGAGTCCTCCATGATCTTTGCTTTTCCTTATTTCACCTCTTCCCCATCTTATGTGAATTATAGTCAGATTTCTCTCTGAAGTATTTTAATCTCTCTATTGTCAGCAGAAATTTCTACAATTGTCAAGAGCCTAGTTACTCCTCTCTTCCTTCTGTTCTTGTTGGTGTTCTTCAAAGCGTGTCTCCATGTGTCTGCTTTTCTGCTGGGTGTAAGCACTTTTTGGTCCCTACAGTAGAAATTTTTTCCTTATATTGGCCTTATTAAGAAATAAACTACTTTATCTCTTTTCTCTCTTTCACTAACAATAGTGAGTGGAGAAAAATGAACAGAACAGCTATAGATGAGCAAGTTTATATTTCCAGAAGAATGTTTATATAATTACACAGAAATTTGGCACATGTGAAGAACTACTGAAAACACCAACTTCCTGTGGTTTTCTACTCCTGCTACTAATACCACTCAAAGCCAAAATGATTTATTAGGGGAATAAAGGTCTCAAAATGATCAAGGAAAATCAGAGTTTAGCTGTAAAATCAGGATTATTAGTTCTTGCTCTGGAATCCTGGCTGCAGACTGAGTTCAGTTGCTTCTTCCTGTTAAACCCTTTTAAAGATGAGAAGATAGAAGAATCCCATAGATTCATCCCATCCATCTCATCCCCCCATGAGAGGCAGAACTCTAAAATTATGCTGAGATTTCAAGGTATTTGAGAATATACTCCACACTGTGGCAAGAAGGGAGAAACATAAGTGATGAGTAGATAGGAAGAATATTCCTAAAAAAAACCCCCTTTCATTCAAGGATTTAATATTATTCTACAAAGGAGGAAAGTACCATCACTTTACATATTAAAAAAAAAAATTTGGCAGAGAGGTGAGCAACATGACCCAATCTTGCAAAAGAGCTTTACAGTGTGAAAGAGCGCACTGCTGGAGCAACGACTGCATTTACATACCGAAAGTAGAAAACGCCTCTGTAAGGCGAGGGTGATATAATAGTGTGTGAGAAGTAAAAACCCTGGTGACTTTGATTGTATGTGACTGCTGTTCTGTGCATTTCTGTTAAAACGCTAGTTGTTTGTTTTGACTGTGCTTTCTTATTTCAAACAAAGGATATCAACAGCTTTAGATTCCAATGCTTTGCCTTGGTCTGTGAACAAATAAATTGTACTACACTTAGCACATTGAAAATTCATAGAATTTGTGAAGGCACAGGCTTAAGGCATGCTTCCCATTACTCACTGCATATTTATACAAGTTCTCTCAGCCTGGTTACAGCCATTGGCTGCACTTGGGTCAACAGCATCACATAATAATGTTGAACTGTATTAACTGCATAAATAAGAGATTTTAACAGTGGACTCTGTTTGAAGAATGGGTCAGCAGCATCAAGCTAAGGGCAAAATTATCCTCAGACCTTCACAGTACCTCTACATTTCTATACTTCAGCTTCCTAATGTACTCAGAAAAAACAGAAGTGCTATGCAGGTATGAGACAAATAATGAACAACTCTACCTTGAAAGTAGATCCGATGATTAATTTTTTCCTTCCCAAAGAAAATATTAATAGCATTATCATTTTTTGGAGAAAAAACTGAATTTCAACTCATGTTTTTTGCTCTACATCCATTCTTCTGTGCTGATAGTATTGTACACATTATTAATTGTGAGTGAGAGACTCCAGGCAGCTTAGAATGACATGTAATAACAGCTCTGATGTTATAACTGAATTATAGCTGTTCTAAGATAAATGTCCAACTATTTTTATTCATCCCACCAAGAACGCTGATTTAGAAGTGAGACCCTTTTAAGACCCTTGAAGCGCCTTTAAGTGAGACCCTTTAAACCCACCTTTGTCACTACTAAGAAAACTTCTGATTTCAAAGCAGAACATGGCACATCTCTGTTTTCTTCATTGCCTAGTGGTTTCAAGAAAGAAACAATATTTGGTACTATTACCTCCAATATTGTGTGCACAGTCAGCCTGAGAATTTCTATCCAAATATTTCATAATATAAAGCACCATGGAGAGACTGGAAAAGAAGAATTGTTCCTAAAATCACATACTGAGATTAGCTCCATGATTCTGACTTGGCTGAAATAATTTGATTACATTGACTTCACCTCAAAGCCTTCTTCAACAGAAAAGTTTTTTCTTCTTGTTGAAAAAAACTGTGGCACAACTGGAAATCTGAAGCGATTTTTCAATTCAATGGTGACTTTGATTACAACTAGTTGATTACAGAACCAAACTTCTTAGTCTAAGGTAATCCACAAGAAAGGTAAGCAACACATTTGTGGTCCATATCCTATTCACCCACCACCGTTTTAAAAGTATGTTACGTGGGTATAAAATACAGGAAAAACGGTCCCAGTTCTCTCTCTCTATTTCTTCTTTGTCATTGTTTAGCCTTCCTGAACACCAAATCTAGCGTGTCAGTGAACTACACAGCAGAGATCCTTTCCTTGATTTTGCTCTCTAGAGACTGAGCAACATGTTCCTTACTTTTTTCCCCAAAATACTTCTTCAGCAGGGTAAGCATGGGCTTAGGAATCACTCAGCTGAGAGAGGCTGGCTCACACGTCCCAGGAGACACCCTCAGAAGGAATGAGAAACACAAATATTTTCCATTTTCAGCAATTTACAAAGTGCTTGCTTAACGCTATCCCATTCACAGGCTGCAAACTGCAACTCTTCCCTACCTCTTTGTGTTCTGGGTAGGAATTTCAGCAGGCAGATCTAGCAGCCCGCTAGTTTGCATTACTGTACTTCAACTCTTTGACCTGCCACCACCCTGCAGCCACAGGCTTTGAGCTGTGCTCCTGGCACATGCCAGATTCTTCATGAGGGATGAATGGGGTGAACACAAATATGCGGGGCTTTGCCAAAGCCACACATCAGTAGTGGCTGCAAGACAAGAAGTGGATATGAAGTTTCATTTAGTAATGCTTCTGAAACTGAGAAATGACAAGATCTTTTACTCTTGTATTGTATGAATGGATATGGAAAAAAGTACAAAGTATGCAAATAATTCCCTTTCCTTCAGGGGTGGAGGTCATTAATAGCTATTTCTGAATTTGTAATAACGTTTTTTATATTCACCCTCTGGGTAGCACCATTCTGGAGCTATCCTCAGCCCTTCATCACTAGACATAATCCAATGCTTTAATGAACATGGGGATGCTCTCAGGAAGGTAAGGTATTGTAGGCAAGGCGGAGGTTGACACTGTTCATACCAAATTGAGTTAAAGGAGACCCCTGAAAATGTGTTTTATCTTTATAGCTGAGCAGTTTGCTGAAGCAAGGCATAGCCTTTTAACACATATTAATGTGCTAATCTGCTATTAAAATAACATCCACAATCTCTTCAGAAATTATGACCTCTTGCTTGTATTAGAATACATACCTGCTGAACATATAAAACATATGTTTTACAATGGGAGGCTGGGTAAAAAGATTAGAGCTGAACGTGTGGCAGCTATTGAAAGGAGAAGCAGAAGGAAGAACTTGGCAATTCCTTGCTGTACTTTCCTATGGTGTTAAACATTTGACGTAGCAGGAATACCATTTCTGTGATTGCTAAGGGTAAGAAAATTAGGAAAGGTTTGCTAATTAACAAGTGTGCTAGTTTTGGATGGGGTAGCATTAATTTTCATCATAGTAGGTAGTAAGGGGTTGTGTTTTGGATTTGTGTTGGAAAGAGCATTGATAACACAGGGATGTTTTCATTACTGCTGAGCAGTGCTTACACAGAGCCAAGGTCTTTTCTGGTTCTCACCCCACCCCACCAGCCAGCAGGCTGGGGGGGCACAAGGAGTTGGGAGGGGACACAGCTGGGACAGCTGACCCCAACTGACCCAAGGGATATTCCAGACCATATGGCGTCATGCTCAGCATATACAACTGGAAGAAGAAGGAGGAAAGGGGACGTTCAGAGTGATGGTGTTTGTCTTCCCGTGTAACCATCAACATGTGTTGGACCCCTGCTTTCCTGGAGATGGCTGAACACCTGCCTGCCCATGGGAAGTGGGGAATGAATTCCTTGGTTTGTTTTGCTTGTGTGTGCGTGGCTTTTGCTTTACCTATTAAACTGTCTTTATCTCAACCCACCAGTTTTCTCACTTTTACCCTTCTGATTCTCTGCCCCATCCCACTGGGGGTGGGGAGGAATGAGCGAGTGGTTGTGTGGGGCTTAGTTGCCACCTGGGGTTAAACCATGGCAGTCCTTTTTGGGTCACAGTCCCTTTAGAAAATTAACTTTATCCCGGCCAAAACCAGCACAAGATACTTTTGGACTGAACGCTGTAAATACTTACACATCTGTGAATGATTTTTTTACATTTGAAACAATGCCCTCAAATTCAGATTTTTGTAGGTACTTTTGCAGAATTCAGAGGATTAGTTGCCAAAGTAAATACTGAATGCAGAAAAACTTATTTCCTTTATAGTTTCTTGAAAATCTGGATACAATGATTTTATTGAGGTCACATCAGTGTTTTGATAAAGCTGAACCACATTATGAAGCTTCACTAGGTTTTGTTATTGTCTTATGGGCTTAACTAATAACTACTGTAAAGTTCCTCAGTTCTGGAGAAGAAAAGAAAAACCCTGGCTGAGGCTTGTATACACAACTCAGAATTACAGCTCACATTAACCAAAATCAGAAAAGAGGAGCGTGCAGGAAACAGTACACAAAATTTAGGCAGACTAGTCAGTGGTGTAACAGGAAAATTAGAGAACAGTAAAATGCATGCCTGTATTTATCTGCAAAGAATGATAGATACTTACAATGAAACAGAAATGGAAAATTGATTTAGACAAAGTTTAACTATAAATAAAGTGTGATTATCTACAAACAATCTTAAGTTATTTTTTCATGTTTTTGTGTAGTGTATCTATAAGGTTACTCAAATACATGTGAGTTTTCAGATTTGGACCTTGATTCAGACTCAGAGGCAGCCAAGAGACATGAACAAGTCTGCATGGAGGAAATAAATACGCATCTTCTCTGGAAGATAAAAAAATGTCTGACTGCACTGAGTTTTGAAAACCACTTTTGTTTCATGCAGTCCCTATTCCCTGCCAACACCCTCTTGCCAAGCCACCGCCCCCCAAACACCCCACAACAACTGAAACACACAACAAAAGAATAACCCTGTCTGTTGAAGTAGCTATTTCCAGGATCGAACTTGAGCTGTTTGGGGGTGCTGATACCATTTAGTAGTAATGATTTTAGCCTGGAACATGAGTACTGGGCCTCAGACTTGCCTGACAGACATCAGTCTCCTGAGCTCAGCTAACTCTGAATCAAGACAAGTTCCAACACAGAATTTTAAAAATTGCCTCTTAATTACTGTAGTTGTGCTAAGAATAGAGAAGAGCGGCAAAACATCATTGCTAATGAAAAGTCATCGTACTAGCAAGACAGCTAGATGCTTTTTATTCAGTGACTTGAGATGCCAGAACATTCTCTGATCTAGGCATCTGGGAATTAAAATCTTCCTGAGAATAATTAAAGTGTTTGTCTGCCCTAACCCTATAAAAGGTTTATCCACAATGCCAGTTATCATATAATGAGAAAGGATATCTGCCAAAGAGAACACTAGTCTATTTTTCTCCTGTATCTTTGCAAAGATGATCATCACAAGTACTTGGAACAAATACAAATAATCAACCTCCTATTATTATAATTGTTTGGATAAAAGGGTTGCAGTTTAAGACTCATGATATAAATCAAATCAACAGTCTATAGATGCTGTTAGTTATCAGGTGTACAATTACGCACATTTATTCCCTTGAGTAATTGACCTTAGCCTTAAGTGGATGCCCTTTCCATCATGTTTGCTTTGCTATTCTTTCTCATCCTCTAAACAAAATAACAGATCTATAAATCAGTGACATTAAAATAGCTTCAGAAAGACGCCAGGCTGTTTTTCAACCTTCCTGCTCTTGAGACTGCCCAGTTAGCAGACTGCTGGGTGACGCCTCAAAGGGCCATTTCACTTTACTCCATTTTGTCATTGCTATGCCACCCTTTTTAATCGTCAGGGATGGGTGATTTTTAGGATAACCTGGCCAAGTTCCAGATGCAGTTTCTACAACAGGAAGTATAATAGGCCCACTGTGATTATCTAAAACGAGAGAACTTTACAATACACAGATGGGTCAGCTTTAATACAGCTAAGGTTGCAGGATATGTTTAAATAAGACACTGTGCAGATACATCAACCCTTACATAGGTACACAAGGAGAGTAGGCAGGACATACCAGGCTTATAAGTACCCAATGGCAGACAGCTCGATCACAGAAGTGTTAAAGAACAACAAAAATATTTTCAAATATTATTATATATACCAGTTGACAGGTAGCATACCATGTAAGATTTAAGATAACTTCTCCTACAATTAAAAAAAGAAAAAATCCTTTGTAAAGCTTCATTGTTGTAATACTTGGGCCAATGCCACATTCAGGACAACCGATCTTTCACTCATGCAGCCTGATGGCTGATTTTGAACTTAGCCATAGCTATTTGTTTGCCAGAATCAAATTCTCAAAGTGCTAGATAACCACACTGAAAAACTAAACCTCCTCACATTTTTGGAGATAAGATATACTGTACTGAGGATGATGCAGCCTCAAAAAAGAAGTTATTACTTCTCTGCATTCTCAAAAGCTCCCTCCTCCCTCAGTTTCAAGGGAGCTCTCATTATGGGCAACAACTTGCTTGCAAGTCATTTTACCAACTATTTAAATGCAAAAACCAGGAGTTTGGGTAAGTATGAAAGAACTCAAGCAGTTTCTTTAACATAGCTTTCATGTAAGAAATTGAAACTAAATTACATTTGAATAACTCCATTTTCCTCTTTTATATAAACCTTTATTATGTCAGTTTGGGAATCCTTTTTTTCATGGTATTCTTTACCCACCTGCCAGCTTATTTTGCAAACTCTTCTACCAGTGGTAAAACACTAACTTTTTTTGGTTTTATTTAATCTGATGAATTACTCTTTTCAGAAAAGCAACACAGATAAGAATAAAGCAGAATAATGCAGCATATTCAGCAGAGGTGAGATGAGCCTATCCTGGTTGAAAAAATTCACTTCAAAGCCTTTATAAAAAAAAACAACCCAAAACCTACCCTATAAGCTAGTGAAACCTGACCTTAGAAAACTGATCTTAGCTTAGGAAACATTAAAAAAGGAAAGGAAAGAAAAAGGGAAAAATAAAAGCCCAGAATATTTCCAAGACCTCATTTCCCTTTCTTAGGCCTAAGCCCCCGAATGGAACAGATCTATATATTTTTCTAGTCTGTCAGATGATACCCTTCCTAAATCAAAGCTATATTCTTACTCAAAGTAGTTCTTCCTGAGTACCTACACTACAAGAGCCAACTTAATTTCTGTAATTCAGTTTCTTGGCTAGGGCTCTTTCAGCCTTTATAGCAATTAGGTACATCTCGGGCAGTCACTTGATTTACTTTCAGCTGGGGCTCATAATCCCATCTATCAAGACTAAGCACCTGCACTTGAGAAAAATAACCCTTGCTTCAGTAGTGGTCTGGCTGGTCCTTGTCTTCCTATACTGTAACCAGGCAAAGGGGTAATATTGGAAGAGCTGTCAAAGACCTGTTTATAATAAACTTGATGTTATGTCCTTTCCATGGAGAGTCCATACGTTTTTGATCTGCATGAGCCCAAGCAGTTCTGTGGTTTTCTTGCAGTTATTTTGCTGCTTTGAGAATACTGTGATAATAAAAGCATCTTTTAAATGAAGTCATGACATAGGACTGTGCTTTATAGGCATTGTCTTCACGTACACGTAGACAGACATTGTTGAAACGGAGTTAAATATCTAACTACATAACGGTTACAAACATTATGTACTGAGGTTCAGTTAAAAAAAAAAACAAGACAAAATCAAACACAACATTTGGGAGTCAAGACCAAAACTGTAAGCCCTGCTGGGCTGGCTGTGAAGGGAACCACACCTCATCTACAGTTTTCAGTATTAAAGATACCTGTGTGCACATCAGTCTGCACCTGAATATCTGTAGAAGCACCTCAGTCCTGAAAGGCCACGGAGAAGCTCAGCTCCATCTTGGGTTTCACCCTGGCCAATTTGCAGATGCTTGTCTTCAAGGCTAAACCATCCTAGGGGTCAGATCTCAGGGAACATTCTTGTATGAAGTTCCTGTATGAAAGTTCACCAAGCTTATTTTACAGAAAACATATACTTGCTTGGTTTTGATTTCTTTGGGGAGACAACTGGAAATTGCTGCTCTCATTTTGTTCTAGCAGTACATCTAGTAAGGTGCCTGTGGGATGTACATGTAACTATTTTATGGCATCAAACCACGCAGATTGTCTCTTAGTTGCCTTGCAACTCCCTCTCAATGTCTATTTTTATATATTATCTTGTATATATTACAGGTGTAATTATTTATATTATATATGTTATATTCTTATTTTCTTATTCTTTAATCCATGTAAAGATCTGATAAGTAAGTAACATCATCAGTAGCTGTAGTGACTTTACCTCGTATCTAATTTGCTGGCTGCTATGACTCCAGTACTGCCATGTCAATCTTCCCAGCACATATCTAGGCTTAACTTTGTTTCTATGCAATTTTCCTAGGCTGAAGAACATTTTGTTAACTCCTTCAAACAGTTCTAATCCTGATCTCCTCAAGTCACTCCTTTTGGTTTCCATCACTTCCCAATTTAGTACATTCAAATGCTTTGATTATTATAGAAGTTTTGTCCTTCAGAAAGTCAGATGTGTTTGGTAATGTTTGTTTTACAAAGTGTTGCTAAATCCCAAGGGTTCAAGCTTGACTTGTTCAAGGGACAAGGTAGTGATGTTGAAAATTATTCTATTGTGCCAGCTCAGTATTACCCTTATTAATCAATCTTCAAAGCATGTTAGGAATGTTAAAATCTGTTAATACATATTCTTTAATTAACATTACTGAATTCATACATTGCCTTCAAACTAAAATACATTTACAGCTTCTATAATGTTGTGGGATTTTTGCCTTTTGCAAAATGTCAGCTAAAAGCTGTATTTGCAAAAGCACATATTGCATCGTCAATACAGTATTATTAATGTCTTTAAAAATATCAGTGCTACATGCCCGCTCTACAAGCCCTGCTTGATCTCAGCACTTCCACTGACAGCTGTGGGCATCAGGTAAGTCTCTAGCTATACTGTAAACATGCATTAAGCAGAAATTAGCACCATTAATATGCTCCAAAGAGTGGAGACTAACATTACCTAAACAAGGCAAAAGTCTAGCTCATGGCACAGGCTGAGTGTCCTTCCACTCCTGGCAGTGCTGGCCCCAGTGCCTCAGCAAAAGTCCCTCTGTCTGGAAATGCTGTACCTAATATCATCCCCCTCAAGGGTCCTTCACCCACGGAGTGCTTTGGGCTACCTTCCCATTTTCCTAAACTCACTGGTTCCATAAGCTGGAAGCCTTGGCCTGGTAAAATCTTAGATTTTTTAAAGAAAAATGGAATATGTGACTAAGCAACATTTCTGGTGAAAGATTTCTGCACACCACTTGGAAAATATAAATTGCTCCAAACCAATAAAGATTAAATTTCCCAAACAAACAATCACTGTATTTTCATAACATCAAAAGTGAAGACCTTTTCTACCTCATTGTCAGAATTTAATAGAGCATTTCAGCTGAACTAAAAAATACAAGAAAAAATGTCCCCAAATAGACATCTGGAATATAAAATTTCAGTACAAATGACTAATATTTGGCACAATAATTAGCAAGTGAATCATCATCTTATCATCAGGTGTGTCACGCAGCCTTAATAGTGACCTGTCAAAACAACATTAAAAAATAAGTAAAAAATTATATCATATTTAAGTTCAGAGACGGATACATTACAGAGTCATTACAGTCATCTTAGGAGCAGGTGTTAGCAACTCAACGATTTCAATATTCAGTTAAAAGAAAAGATTACATATGGAAAGAATCACTCCCTGCGGCTTATGATATCCACAAAAGGACAAATATTTCAATCACACACAGAGAAAAAAAATAATATCAGAGTTTCAGCTGATTAACTTAAAATAATGCTTTAACATATCTTAAAATTTCTCTCCACACTTTCAGTATCATAACCAGATACACTCAAAACTGAATCTTATGAATGTGCTCCTCTCCATTTCTCCTCTCTCCCGAGGCTGAAAAAAGTGTCTGTTAATGCCTCGCGACTCCAAGAAAACAACATCCCGGTTACCAGGCTGGAAAGTACACTAGCACTCCTGTTTTTTCAGATAATTTAGGAACCTGTGGAATCACAGACTTAAATGTTTCCTGAAAAACCTTTTAGTCCCACAAATATGATAATGCCCTTAAACTAATTTTCATCACAGGTAATTTTTTGTGGAACTTGGTTCTAGGAGAGGTGAGTTCAATATTGGAATAAAAGTGGAAGACTTTTTTTAAAAAAGGTCAGTCTGGAATTAACACTTTTCCTTCTGTACATGTGCACAGCTGTAATTAAGATTACTTTACTATGTAGTTACATAATTGCACCCACACATGAGAGATCTCATCATCCAAGAGATAATAATTGCACCCATAGGTATATACAGCTGTAATTTTACAGTCAAATTGTGGCCTGCCTAAAATTCAGCCCTCGTGAAAATGCAGCAGGCAGCTGCCTTCACTGTTGGGCTAATATTTCTCACCAAAAATGTTGTGTCAGAAAGAAATTATTGTGATGTAAGAATTACTAAAGTCTTTGAGCAGCATCCTGGGGAGGCCATACAGGAAGGTGCTGCACTTGAAGTAATTCCTACAAAAATACATCATCTATTATAAACAATTAGAAACCTGTCATTAGTCATACCAGCAGTGTACTTCCATGGCTAATGGTTAATGGTTTCAAAGTAGAGCAGTTCTGCAGCTCTAGGGAGATTATTCCATACTATATTGATACACCTTAAAATGGACTTGTTCCCCTGAAAGATTGGAGTATTAAACAGAACTCTGTGGTTTTTTACATTGAGAAGCCTGGGAAACACTTACAAAAGCCTGCCATGTGCTAATACAAGCCTTTGCCAACAAACTCTATTACCAGGTTTCCCATTCTCTATTTCTGCCAGCCAAAATAAATTATAAAAAATACAATGCCTATTTGGATATATGAATATATATTAATACCCAAAAGAGAAAATTGAAGTAGATTCGAAGAGTTTCTGACTTTTTCTACCATTTTCACATTGTTTGAGGCTGATTATCAAAATATATATATCCATGCACAAGGACACTTATTTTCATTTCAGGGACTTTCACCTGTCAAACAGGTGGATATTCCAGGGAGAGAGTAAAGTTTGTTGTGTCTATACTGCCATTCAGGGCTTAACGATACAAATGCAATAGCACTTCTGATTCAAGACCAAGACTGATGTTACCTTTTTGTCTCCAGGCTCTAAAATATACCTTTTACAAGAAGAAAGTCAGCCCACAGTGAAATGTGGTAAGTAATCATTGATTTGGAAAACAGCCACTTGAAATGACTCTGCTGCTACCCACTGGTTGAGTCATTTGAGGTGGGCGATTCAATGTAATTTTGAAAACGTATTATGTTGTGGGCTCGCCTTGAACATTTTTTATTTTCCTGTTTTTATGGAATTAGGACACAGTTCAGGGACAAAATGTCTCATCTAGGGTAGGAGAGAAAAAAGAAAGTGAGAGAAATCCACAACTCTTGTAAGGAAGTTTTGTAACAAGAAACAATTTGTATTTGCAAAAGAAAGTATCTCTTTAGAAAATAACAAGCTATTACAGATGAAACAATATTTGAAGCAATATTTCGTGAAAGAAAAGAATGAGACATAATTCCATACCCCTGCCCACACTAAACAAGAAGAGATTATAAAGCTGATTGTGAAAGGTAGGGGAAAAACTAGTAGCAGTACCTGTTCATTTACCTAATTCTGATGCAATTTTTCAAAGGAATTTGAAGTGGAGTTAAGATACATCTCTATCTGTCTGAGTGCTCGTATGCATGTGCTTATGCACTTTTTATAGAGATAATCAGCATGTTTCATATTTTCAAGGAAAAAAGGTGAATCTGATTGAAAATATCTCATTGACATTGTTTTCAGTATGGAACTACTGAATTGCAAAAATATCCAATTTCTGCTCGTAAGGAAAATATAAAAAGAATTTTGGCTGGACTTCTGATTTAGGTCATTATACAAAATTAATTTTTTATCTTTATTCAGAAATTCTGCACAGTTTTCCACTGACAGGATTTGGGTTGCACTTCTTTTGGCCCCAAACCACATCAATAGATCAAAGATCAACCATACAAATATGCAAACAATAGTAAAGTAAAATATTTTTGGACATATTCTGATTTCCTTTCCCTACAGATCTGATATCTTTGATCAGAACATTGCCTCTGTGTTAGCATTTCCTCTATGCATCAAGCTTTAGAAGACAAACCCCTGTCTTGCTTTTTGGGGCAGGAATTATGGGTGAAATCGAGATGTATGCAAGTCGGCAAATTTATATTACACTTTAAGAATAGGGTGGTCAGACACTAGAATGGGCTTCCTAGAGAGGTGGTCGATGCCTCAAGCCTGTCAGTGTGTAAGAGGCATTTGGACAATGCCCTTAACAACATGCTTTACCTCTTGGTCAGCCCTGAAGTGGTCAGGCAGTTCAACTAGATGATCGTTGTAGGACCCCTCCAACTGAAACAGACTATTCTGTTCTATTCTATTCTATTCTATTCTATTCTATTCTATTCTATTCTATTCTATTCTACCTGTCTGATGCAAAACCACAAGCAACAGAAGTAACAGAAATGATGGAAAAGCAAAAGAACAGGGACAGTAATCATCCATACCTAAGGCACAAAATTTCTATTAGGAAGAAAATGATGATGGAGATTACCAGAGTCAAAGTAGAACCAAGTCACTCATTTTGGAGTACTCAACTACACTGTGTATCAGCAAAAACAGAAAGCTAAGTCTTTCTAGATGGATTGCATTCCTTCCTTTTAGAAATTGTTGTAAAGTAAATATAAAAAGTGCTATTTCTCTATTAGATTGAGCCAAACTTGTACTTGAATCATACATGAAATCTGAATTGAACTGTCTCTATCAAATAGACATTTCTTTTAAATTGGCTCTGTTCTCCTTCTATTCAATTTGTTTTCCTCCAGCCTCCATTTGTAAACCATATGTATCTAGTAGATGATGATTTGCCTAAACTGCTAAAGAAAAAAAGAAACAAATTTTGTGTCAGCAAAATTCTTAGATAAACATGTAACGATGGAATTGATTCTGTAAAGATTTCATTTTTGTCCTTGGCATTACAATTTGGGTTAACTTAGTCCAGTCATATTTAGGGAAAATCAAATCTATGACCCTTTAGTGAGATGCTGAGATAGTTACTGTTATGAAGATATTTTATCCTTGTGAGACTTAAGATGCACGTCAATCTTTCTGAATAGTAGATGCTAGAA
>VYZV01038033.1:45324-82415 GCA_013401275.1 Pandion haliaetus | reverse complement strand
ATTTAATTTGAAGGGTGGTTTTTTTTAATGATGCAGCTACATAACACCAGAAAAAAATCTAACATTCTAACTTCTGTCAGTTTTATACTAGTGCTGTATTTTATCACATTGTCAATCTGCAAGTATATTTTGATTGTCAAAATGGCATTGTTGAACCTGCCATGCGATGCCATAACCTTGGCTTTTGCATATATTGCTGTTGATTCAGGAGTGAGGCAACTGAGCTGATCTCACTTTTATAAACTTCCTTAGTCCCCACAATTTACTGTTACTCAGCAGTCAGTCCTGTAGGAAGTAATATTCAGGTGACTGAACCCATTTATCTAGGAACCTTCCCTTGACAGACCTCATAATTTATATCCATAAGGTGTCCTTCAAAATGGATAAAGATTGATGGTTGAATAGGAACTGTACTTTAATAGCCATTGCATTACAAGCTTTTTATTTAGGCAAATCCAGACTCTGATCTCAATCAGGCAAAGCGTATCTAAAACTCCCTTAGCACAAACCCCGGATGGATGCATGAACTGGTACGCTGAATCATGACTACCACAGCAAGGCTGGGGTTAGACTGACACTGGAGGCTGAAAGTAGTCCAATACTGCATAGCCTTATGTACAATCAAATAACTCACAGGCTGTTTTGCGGAATGAGTCTTTGTTTTCTTGAATTTGTGACTTCCACAGGATTTTAAAATATGGGTTTACACCTACCAGCTTAACTTTTGTGAATGGTAAAATCTATGCACTTCTATCAGATAACCGTAATGTGGGGCAAATATGCTCCTACTATACCAATGAATGTTCAGAGAAGACAGTTTTGGAAGAGTTTATTTTGCACCATTAATTTGGAACTAAGGCCATTTCCTGGTAGTTAAGAAACAATAAGCATGAACTCAATTTTCCATTTCTTTCCTGGGTTCCCAACAATTCTTTGCTATTTTCACAAAATGACATGTCCACCAACACGTGTACTCTAGCTAGAGCTTGAAAATTATCAACAAGCAATCATTCTTAAGTCCTAAAAGATGTATTATAATTGACACAAGAAGGTGTTTCTGCATAGTATCTAGTTATTTCCAGGGACTGAATCACTGAAACACTTAAACCATCATTAATTTAGTCTGAAAATCAAATATACAGAGAGTGATTCAGAGTGAATTGTTTGTAAAAACACTTCTCTATTAAGTACATGGGAAGACTGCGGAGCTTCCTTTCTTATTTTAGATCCTTGCAAGTTAAGGATTGTGAGGAATTCTNTTCTCGTTATTTCCAATTTGCCAATGGGACAATGAACCACAAAGATGAAACTATTTGCTTGGTCACACAAGGACTCTATAGCAGAATAATTAATCGATATGCATGAGGATGTTCCTCCTTCAAACCCTTATCCTTAGTGGGAATATACAATGTCACGCTCAGGAACATGATCAGTAAAATGGATTGTCAAAGATCTGCTTGTATACATCAGCCTGAAGTGCTTGGGCTCATTTCTAACTCATCACCTGAAGTATTAGGAATCTAACTTTTCGTCCATGAAGAATTAGGCTGTAGTGTATAGAAGTGATCATAATAGTGGACCGTTTCTTATTCGTGAGAACTTTTTTTTCCATTTTGACAGGTTTTTGTATGCAATCTC
The DNA here is from genome assembly GCA_013401275.1 of Pandion haliaetus. NCBI lineage: Eukaryota > Metazoa > Chordata > Aves > Accipitriformes > Pandionidae > Pandion > Pandion haliaetus. The sequence continues at coordinate 80,777 of VYZV01038033.1, read as the reverse complement.
TTGTAATAGTGTTGGGAAGAATGCCTTTTTCCAAGTCACCGGTGCTGGAGAATTTGCAACTTTTTCTCTCAGAATGGTATTCACAATGGTTTGGCATATCTGCAGACTGAGTTCTGAAAAATGGTCTTTTTGGAACTATCCTGGAACATTCACCTAATAGCCCAGGAGCTGTAAACCCACTTGATAGCAATATCACCAAGAAATATGCAGAATTGTTTCCACACTTACTTCATTGATTCCCTATTACTTCTAGGTACCGTGACTTTCAAATGCTTCTACGAGACTCTAAATGTGCAAAAAAATTCAATGCAAAAATGCATATGTGTAGAGGTGCATGTATTTCAGCCTTCACTATCTTGTCTTAATCTTCCTTTCCACCCTAAAAATTTTAGTTACATGTGAAAACAGATGAGAGTAAAGCTGGCAGCCCAGGTATGACTGTCAGGCCTTGCAGTATAAAGGGTGATTGTCAGTTCTTGATTCCTCAGTACAAATGCTTTGCTGCCCACACAGATCTTGAGTTTGTAAAGTTTCGGAGTGACTCAAGTCCCTCTCTCTTTCTTTATGAGGTTTCATCAAATGAATAAAAAGATAAAGGACCATTAAGCAGGATTCACTGAAGCTGCTCTCTATATGTACACTCTGGTATTCTGGTACTGTAGCACTCCACCAGATAAGCGATTAAAAAGAGCCTAAAAATGAAATTTTATGTATGCACCCAAGTATTGACGAACATCTACAATGCACCTATTTGCTGTATCAGCTGACATCTAAATAGGTCTGGGAAAGCAGAGAATTGATGGCTTTACTGGTTTCAGGAAGAACTGTCCCACATGAAGCACAGCTTAACTCAGATACACTCAGTTTCATGGTCATCTGCCAGGAAGCAAATTGGATGTTAATGCAACTGATTACAGTGTATGCTTCACTTAAAAAATAGGGACAGGTCTCAGTTGGGAGAATTCAATTAAAGCAGTCTTCCAGCAAGATATTCAGTTAATAATAGCACAATAATCAAAGATTTCTACATTTTTTGGCCAACTAGCAACATGGTGAACCTGAACAGTATCTGAAAGTATGCTTTTCTGACTACAGATGCTCTCAAAACCTGAAATGAAGTTGACCATTAGATTCAGTCCTCATCTTATTGAAAATGAGTTCTACAATTAAGTATAGTACTACCACTAGTACAATAACAGCTTTCATCCACAGGTCTGATTCCACAGCCCCCCCACCCCGCCAAGGATATAAGTATCATTACTGTGGTTTACTGATGGAAAAACAATCTTGTGAAAGTGTAGGAAGAAGGGAGACCGGCCTTTAATAGGGGGAGATATATTGGGTTTCTTCCATTCTTATTCAATATTCTAGGCTGTGTATTACTTATCCATGCATTTTGGATGTGTAAACTGAAATGGTTTGACATAATGGTGGGAGTTAAAGCTTGTGTGATTTATTTACATGTAAAATATTAGGGTTGCTTACTTTCTTACTTAGTAGAGGATGACATTATCCACTTATTAAAATTTAGATGTGCCAACACCCCACTTATACATTAAAATTTCACTAGATTTTTTTCAATTGGGAAAAAAAGGGAAAAATATGTCTGTATGTACATTAATACAGTAATAATTAGCATGGTTTTTTTGTGCATCAGATACCTTATGTAACTGATTCCTAATTCAGGAAGACGGTTTTGGGAAGGAATAACTACTCCAGTTTCCACAGAGATACATCTAATGTAATTTCACAGATGTGAAATCAGAAATATGTCTTAAGAGAATAAATTTCATAATACCCTTGTGCACAAGACAGTTATTGTCAGAATTATGTCCTATACCAGAGGAAGAGCAGTAACAACAGAGTGGTTTAAGACTTCCCTTTATCACACATGAAGATATACAAATTAGGATGAGCTGGATCTGTAATAAATAAATCTTTGCTAGATGTGACCAACTTTCAATCATCCATACTATCATGAGCATTTCATTTAAACTAGAAAACAACATCTAAGCTCCTCAGGGAAGAGATTGCTTTTCTCTATGGCTGGGCTGTGGACTGTAATGGTACTACAGATAAAAACCATGATTTTTTTTAGTATAGTCATTAATTACAATTTGAGGGAGAAAACCCCATGATGTGTCAGTCCTGTCATCTCTCCAGATTTCTTGGATTCCCGTTTTTCTGCCGCTTTCTCTTAATAGTGTTCTCATCAACAATAATCATCGCAGACCTCACCCTGTGGAACTACAGTCTCCTTTAAATTTTTGTGGATGTTAGTGATCATAAATGACATTTGGGGATAACCAAGGTCCCCTCTCACATATTTGAGAGGAGAAAGCAAAAAAATAAGACAGGTTAGATTACTACACTGACATGAAACTGTTTGCAAAAACACAGAAATAACTGGGTGTGGACTCAACTTTGTGCACCCTGCATTCAACAGCCCGTCTTTTTTTCTTTTCAATCAGATGTCATGTCTGCATCAGGAAATGGTATTGACATAATGTTCAGGTATTTTATGTGTCACAATGTAATGTTTCTTTTGAAACACACAATTTCCTTATAAAAAGGAATAAAAATCCTCATTCCTTTTTGGAAAGTATATTTGGAAAGTATATTATAAAATCTTAATTGACATGCATTGTTCTATAAGCTAGCAATGACTGCTGCTTAAATCACCTAAAAAAAATCTCAAAAAGAAGTTTGCAATACCTGTTAGCCTTACATAAATAGTATTTCTCTTCTTAGTGACACATGAAGGCACTGAAGGAAAAAAAAAATGATTTATTTTCTAGATGTTCTCAGTTTTCTTTCTTCCTGCCGTAATGAACCACAGCACATATTTTTACTAATAGGGGGCACATGGTGTTTCTTAACAAAGCTGTTAGGTCTGGAACCCATTATCCCTCTTTTTCTATGCTGAGTTATAAAAATCTAGCTGTCACTGATCTGGGAATGTGTAGCGGATATGTCAACAAATTCTAACATGTTTCAAGGGACCCCAGGAGACTCTACAGGTTCTTTTACCACAAATCATGGCAGGTACAAAAGACTGGAAATATGGGAAATTACCTTTCTTATCTACATTCTAAAATATTTTTTTAATTTTATATTTATATTTTTTTCCTTATATATATATAAACTCCAAGCTGACATCATGGGATTCAGGACTTTTCAAGCATCATGATGAAATATGAGCAGATTCACTGCTACTTTGAACCACATCTTTTAATAATCTCTATACTGGCGTCTGCAATTTAATGGGCATAATCACTTAGGAACACAAAAAATAAATTTACACGTGTAACTCCCTGAGGTCTGCAGCTAGATCTCTAAAGTCTGTGCTTTGCAACTTTCACTGGTTAGGTAAAATTTTCTTCCCCATTAATTGTACCTCCAAATTGCAGGCAAAAATCAGAGGTGAGCGTAACCTTGCAACAGGAGACTTAAAATGGGCTGTATGTATTCTGAGTGGAACCTATTAACAATTTTGTAAGGGCAAACAATCATCATCAACACTTTGCCAGGGGACTGACTTAATAGGTATGCTATTAACATTAAAACGGATAAATGGTAAGAACGCTGTAAAAAATTATGTGGAGAAAACCTAACCAGTGATCACAGATATATGCACCTTGCATAAAATTAAATCAATAATAACAACAATAGTAATAAAAGATAAACTTATAAAAATGCAGTAACAGTTAAAATAACTTGCAAAATTCATTTTTACTGATGGTCAGTAAAATGTAGCTGTCCATCAAGCAAATAACTTCTTCCACTCTTTCACTCTGTAAAGAATAGATTATATATTTCCTGAGGAAATTTTTCTCTCAGGTCAAAAATAGAGGAATGAGAGTTTGGGATTCACTATTTTGGAACAGACACTCCAGAGCAGAGAGAGTTTAATCAAAGGCAAAAGAAATTTTAAAATAATGTAAAAGCTTACTAGATTAAGACAGTGGAAAACCTCAGAGTTGGTTAGGCCCATACACTGGCTTGGGGCTTGTAAAAACAATTTTGTTCTTGTAGATGAAATAGGAGTATACATATTCTTATTCTCTCAACATAATTACCATCACTTTTTTTACTGTGGTCATTTTTCCTACCCATCTCATTATTAGTCACATGTAGGACCTTCACAAACACAAATATATTTACCTTTACAACATCAGTTGTACTGTAAATCAGTTTGTTTAAATAATGAGTTATACTGTTATTAACTCTGATGTGTTTGTACATTGCCTTTGAGTCAGCCATTTTGATTTAAGATAACTTTCCCAACACTTTCATAGCTATCTCAGTCTCTTCCACCGGCACACACACTGCCCACAGCAATCTTACTTTTTGAGCTTGACAACAACCCAGCATACTTTTAAACTTGTTTGCACCTTCCTCGCTCCAAAGAAAGTTATTCCATGTTGTAGCAGCCTATCACAACCCAGGTAGGCATTCAATAAAGCAGGTCTCATTCTGCAGGTTTTGAAACCTGAGTGACCACCAAATTCTGTGAGGAATCACAGAATAATTTAGGTAGGAAGAGGCCCCCGAAGGACATCTAGTTCAGCCCCTCACTTAGAACAAGGCCGGATGGACCAGCCACCATACCAAGGGCAGAAAACAAACAAGCAAACAAACTCTTCAGGACATAATAGATGAGTTTGAACCTATACAGAAAAGTCGTATACTTCCTGCACTAAGTGTCCATGTAATGCTCTTTACCCCAAGAAACGTGAAAGGAGGTGCAATGAGACTGCTTAGGAGCCACAAATTTGTCTGCCCTTGCAATATGTTTTCTCTCTTGATAGAAGTTATTACCCCAGTTCGTTGCTATGCTATCTGCAGCCTCATGGCTGCTTCTCATGGAAGGCCAAACGGAGATACCCAAAATCCTATTGCTTTTTCTTTTCCCTAAACACTTTTTTAAAAAAAAAACAACAGATGAAAAAAGCAATTAAAGATGTTTAACATATGGTAACAAAGTATATATCGGCTATCCCAAAGGCAAAACACTCCTCTCATCTCTTGAGCGATATCTTACCACCCCCACCTTCGGAAATGTCTCATGGAAGTTCATCCGTGCAACACTTTCCCATTCCCATCTGAACTACAGCCCTGTTGCTCATGGCAGGTTGTCCCCCATGTGGACTAGCTCCCCTTTCCTCTTGAAGCACACTGTCTGTAGCCATCCCTCCTTCCTTGGAGCTCCACGGCCTTCTTAAAAATCCCTCCTGTTGTTTTTAAGTGTGTCATTATAGTAATAACACAGAAACAAAATCCCCACCTTACACCATTTTGAAGGCCTTTTTTAAAACCTTTTGAGGTGACTAATACAATGGCTTCACTACCCACAGAGAAAGTCTGCTTGAAAATTACACTGAATTAAGCATACCCATTTTAGAAGCAATTTAAAAAACAGAAAAATGGAAATCACCTCGGAAGTACCTCAAGGGCTGTACCTTGCAAGCTATTCTTCCTCACAGAGTGGATTAGACTGAGACAACACCCGCAAAAATAGTTGGGTTTTTTCCACCTTCCCCGTTACCTGTTTTTCCCTCCAAAGTGCCCATCCCACCAAGGCCCTAACACATGACACCAGACAACTGCTCCCTGCTGTTCCTTGAAGCATCTTAAGCCCAGCTCTCCTCAGGCACCTGCTGGCTGTTCCCCGTCACCTTTGCCTTTGAGTGCCCACAGACGTGCTTGCGCTGTCATTTTCCCAGGGACCAAAGTGAAATGGATCGCCCTGTAATTTCCTGGATGATCTTTCTGACTGTTTCTGAGGATGGGTGCAGTCACTGCCTTCCTTCAGTCAACCCTGGCCTGATCCTCATCTGCCGCTGCTCATCTCCTTGAACGCAGCCTGTAAGCCCAGAGGCCTCCCCTCTCTCTCTCCACAGGGCCACTGAGCATCATAACCACGCTTACTTAGTTCGACACTCTCCGCATTCACCTTCTAATTACTACCAACAAGTAGGCAATTTTGGTTTTTTCTTAAGGCCTATCCTATATAGTTGTTTAAGAAAAGACAGAACAGGCAACAGGATCCTTCAAATGGAAAATCTTACATTACCTGTGATTGCCTGGAATTAACAAAGGTTTTGTCCTTATCCTACATTTTTTACTCCATCCTCCAACATTAAAACTCCTTTAAATTTTTCTCTTATTATTTTGATTATGTTAAGATATTTCTTAGACGGAAGTATGGGCTTTACTGCATTACTGCCATAAAAATAATAAAAATATTCATGTATTACCTGTTCTGGACAATCACACTTGGTATAAAATTGGCATTATTAGGTACATTATGGGGTAAATTATTTTCTTTTCCTTATTTTCTTATTTTTCCTTTTATGAATTACCTATCCATCTACAGGTTCAAGAGGTTTAAGAATGATAAATTCCTTGTAATCTACTTATCCAATATTCTCCAATGTAATCTATTTTAATTTAAAAATATGTATAAAATCTAAACACAGTGACAATCTGCTTAAATCCAGATGAGTTAGCATTACTTAAATCCTTTATTCAGATTTCTTATATTTCAAGAATGAGAAGAAAACCTAAGAGCAGAATGAGTTAAGCAGACAGTCAGGAGAGAGCATTATTCTGCTTTCGTTGTTGACTTCAGTGGTTTATGTTAAAGTTACAATTCTATTTCAAGATAGTATTTGCCTGTGTGAAAGAAAAAAACCCAACTTTTTCTTTCTTTATTTCTTTATTTCTCAAATGCTATTTATCAAGAAACAGAGCTAGTCTTTTGGGAAAACATAGCAGTGTCCATTAAACCTGAGAATTACCTCTGAATGGCTGTCAATCCACTGGTAACTGGATCTATCTGTATGTAAACATGTATATCTTACATATTTATGATTATATTTAATTACTAAATTATAAACATTGGAAATGTAGTAAAAATTGTGAATGTATAATATGATTTTAAATAATACAAAGAAATAAACACACATTTATAATTATATTATTTATATTAATTTAATTTTTATATATATTTCTGAGCATATTCTATATTCTTCCCAATCAAAATCAAAACAGTTATGTTCCAATCCAACACAATTTTAAGTAAAATAGGGGGCAAAAAAGAAACTAAAATTTGAAAATGCCACGTAGAGTACCCTCAAATCAATACATATGTTATGAATGCCATAGAACATTTCTGACTTGATTTTAGGATTACTTAACTAAAAGCAATGGTCAAAGCTAGTTCAGCAATGAATTATAAGAGTATATATCGTATTTGGCCATTTCTTAGTTCTAAATTTTCTTTTTTTTTTTCAGACTTCTGCTTGCAATCATTCTGCACCTCAAATTCCCACGAAAGCCACAGGGACTTTTGTTGCAGCTGGACCCACAGCAGGATGCTTAAGGTTTGTTTGTTTGCCATCTCCTTCCCTGCTGCTAATGCCTGCAATTCCATTAAAGCCTGGTCAATAGAGCTCTGCAAACATCTCCATATTGCACTGGAGCCTCGGTGTCCTAAAACCAGCATCTCCTGATCCTTGCATTGGGCAGGTCACCTCCCTGATGCAGCTCAGAGACAGAGACCAGGCAAATCCTTATCTGCTACACATCAGAGAAAAGTGCTGTGGGAGGAAACAGGTCCTTCCCTGAACCCATGTCTATATACTGTAAAATTAAAGCAGCTGAGCTAAACCTTTTTATGTGTTCCAATGAGTAACGTCCCTGATGTGCTGAGGATTGAGTGATTTCAATAAAGAAACACTACAGTTTCTCTCTGAATTATTTGAGAACTAACCTCTCTGGTGCTGCAACATTTTTAACAATTTCCAATGCACTGGAGGGATAACAGAGTTGGCCTGCAGTGCTGTTAAAGGCCATATTATCACAGCTAGCTATATTTAGCTCCCATCAAAACCAAAAAGCTCATGAAGGGGTTTTTAATTAAGTTGGAAATCTATCAGAAATTCCAAGTAAATTCTTGAGTAGACATTGTATTCCTTTGTCTTTATTAGTCACAAAGACCACCAATATTCTGTCTAGAGCACTTTAGTCCCAGAAGGAACGTTCCCACAACTCTTGCTTGTATCAGCACATGACACATATTGGAAAGGTATCATTGAGGATAAAATTAAATGCTAGAGTTGTAAAGAGGTTTTAGCTCTTGCTAATGAGTGCATTTGGTTTTTTTGCAATGACAGCAGATTAAGACTAGTGTGTTTAAATAACATTAAAACATCCATAATTTTAATAGACTTTGAAAAGCAAAGACATCAGCAGCCACAAAAAAGTGAACATTTCAGAGAATGACTTGCAGGCTGTTCTTTTACAAGTCATCTGTCACAGGCTTATTTCAAGGTTCTGCCATCGATCATAATTTACAAGACTTGTTTGAATTAGTTACGGGGCTACAGGTAGGTACAGGATGGCTGTGCTGTCCCATTACAGGTAAACAGAGCCTTTTGTTGACTTTGTAGACGTGAGATTAAATTCTAATGCTCCTGTTAGCAGTTATCTTGAGCTTCCTTAATCCTTCATGAACATTTGCACCTGTTCTGAACCTGTGTTTACTTGCATCATCAGCACATAAACATTTATCTACCTAACTGTTGCTTTTCTTTTCCACTCAGTCTCACGAAATTCAAGAAAAAATGCTTCCTAAAGGAATGCAAGTACAAGAAATACAAATAAACACTTTTGTTTTAAATCTCTGTAAGCAGAAAAATTTATGCTGGATACTTTATGTTGTTTTGTTGCAATCATTCTCCCTTAACCATTGTATATATTTGTAGAAACAAAATTGAACTACTTAGAAAAAAACTTGTTTCAGAATAAAGAAGAACTAAGACATTTTCAAAGTCTGTGTGAAACTTTGAATCAAATGAGACTTTTTCCATTTGCTAATAGTCCTAGTAACAGTCCCAGTATATCTGAAGATAATTATTAGACTAAGGAGGGGGTAGATGTTGGGATAGGATGTACCTCAGACGCTGCTGCTAATGAGGTGAAGGGATTTTTACTGAATTCTTAAATACAAGACTGTATGATACAAAATAGTAAAAACCAGGAAGCTGGTACTCTGATTTTTCCTGACTCCACCCTGAGGGAGGAAGAAAATTATTATCTCTTACAAGAATAATGAGAAAAGAAGATTAGTATCTCTGTTCTGAGAGTCCTCAAGGAAGATTTTTCCTTCACACAGGACATCTTCATAAATGAACAAAGCACACAGAGATCTGGATAAAGACAGCATGGTACTCTTTTTCCCTCCAATTCCATCAGTCAGCAAAACTAATGAATTTAGAAACTGCATTTCCAAGTGCCTTTCCTTCTCCTTTGTCCTTTTTCAGATGGGTATCTCCATTGATGAATCTACCAGGGCTGCCCTTAGCTGAGAAAATCCTGATGGTTTGGGCTGAAGGCAAGGTGTATGAGATAATAATAGTTCCAGCGTATCAGGGTGGGTATGTGGGGCCTTCTGATGAAACCATTGGTTGGGGAATTGGGCTTCAGCCTTTGAGCATCGATCTACTAGGGTAACTTGAACTCTCACCTTTGTCAGAAAATGTGTAAAGAAAATTCTCTCTGATGCTATTTCTTTCCCATGCAGCCTTGATACATAAGCTTCCCCACAAAACATAAATTATTAGGTCTAGGCACTTAAAAAGAACTAGTTTCTTCTTATGGGACTTAAATAGAAATAAAGGTTGAACTGCTTCATATTTTTTTAAATGTTGTTGCCCTTGCTGGAAGCCACCAAAATTCAATTTGTTTGACACCTACTGGAATAGCTGAACATTTGGAGGCTACCTGGTCACTAGGAAACTCTGGAAATTACTTGTCTGAATCGGACAGTCACTCACAAAGGCACAACGACATTATTTTAATGTGCATTACTTTGGGCTGTGTCAGTTCTTGTAGTACCAGAAGATACCCAGTGAGTGAAAGAAATGCTTTACTGAAAGATTCTACTTCCTAATGCTATGCAAGTACCTGGGATGCCAGGAGAGCCTGAAGTTGCACTTTCTATTTGGCCAGCTGTCATAAATAATGTGTAGGTATATATACATCTCTCCCAGAGAGTCCAAGAAGGTGTTCAAATGGCATCTAATATTTTCTGCTCACAAAATAAAATCCCTATATATCCATAGCACAAAGTTACTTGTTCCCTCAGACACCATTTCAAAGAAACAGCATATCTGGGTCTTTTTTAAAAAAATTACAAATGCAACCTCTCCAAAGAATCAAAACTTAAAGGCAGTGATGCAACAAAAGGGACAGTATTCAAGTTTATAGTAGACGTTTCACAGTTAATTAATGCCACTGTGAAAAATATCCTAAAACAGCATAATGTGATACTTATTTATCCTTTCCTTTCATAAAAAAACAAATACACAAATAATTTCCAAGTCTTTCTGACATATGCAAAATGCAGACTGCTAGGATTAGGTTCTTTAATCAAAAAACCCCCAAAACTCCTATGAGCAATGGCTCACCGATTGTATTCAGTTTATATAATCATCTCCCCTCCAGAAGACTGCTTGAGTTTTATTATGTAAATAATGCCTTGGAAAAAGATTTGCAAACCTTGCTCCCCACAAAGGAAATTAACAGCCACTTGGTGAAACCACAAAGAAAGAGTAATTCCCCTACCCTACATTGCATGGCCAAATGAGTAAATGATCACACACTGGAGCATTGACTACTAGCCTATAAACGCTTCCCATAAAGGCTGTTACAGCGTTCCCAGCCAGCAAGTAGCTAAATGGTAACTAATTCTTGTTCTTTTGGATACATATAATGCTCAAAACATACATAACTTCTATTTTTATAGACCTTTTTTCTCCCTCAAGAGCCCTCAAAATCACTGTTATGGGTTTGTGTGGTGCAGGTTTGGTTTTTTTTTGGTAGCAGAGGAGGCGGCCACAGGGGTGGCTCCTGTGAGAAGCTGCTGGAAGCTCCCCTGGCTCCAAGTCAGACATGCCTCTGGCCCAGGCCGAGCCCATCAGTGACGGTGGTAGCGCCTCTGAGAGAAGAGATTGAAGAAGGGGAACCTGCAGGGGGTAGTGGGATGGGAATGTGAGAGGAACCCCTCTGCCGATGACACTGGAGTCAGAGAAGAAGGAAGGGGAGGAGGGGGGGCCTGAGGAGGCTGATGGCCCTGCAGCCCGTGGTGAGAAGGCAGGCTGTCCCCCTGCAGCCCAGGGAGGTGAACGGTGGAGCGGAGGCTCCCGAAGATGGCCGTAACTCCATGGTAAAAACTGCGCTGAAGCAGTGTGAGACTGGAGAGCAGCCCGCGGAAAGGACCCACGCCAGGGAAGTTTGTGAGGAACTGCNTCCCCTGTGCCGCCGGGGGGAGGAGGGAGAGAGAACCGGGAATGGAGCTGAGATGGGAAGGTGGGAGGGGTGGGGGGAAGGTGTTCTGATGTTTGGTTTTTCTTCCTAATACCCTCATTTTTTATTTGATTGGTAGTAAATTAAATGGGTTTTGTTTCTTCCCCAAGTTGAGCCTGTCTGTTGCCCGTGACCATAAGTGGGGAGTGATCCCTCCCAGTCCTTGTCTCGACCCATGAGCCTGCCTTTGGATTTTCTCCTCATCCCACCGTGGCCAGGGGAGGGGGGGGGGGGTGAGTGAGCGGCTTCGTGGTGCTTTGTTACCAGCTGGGCTGAAACCACAAGAATCACAAATCAGTCTTGCAGACTAAATAAATTAACCATGATCTTGTTATGAACTAGAACTGTAAGGCAGAGAAATTAAATTGAAATTTTGAAAGCAAATTTCTAGAGGTACTTGCACTCATGTTCCATGAACTTTGGAGTGATGGTTCTTCCCATAGGGACTCAAACAAGCAAAGCAAATCCAAAGAAGTAACTTCCAAGTAATTGCCTCACAGGTGGTATGTTTCAGATGCTATCCCACTTGACAGGAATTGATTGTCCAAATTCTTAGTCAGAAATAAGAAGAAATTAAATGAGACAAGGCAGGATCTGATCACCTTTGATAATAAAATCAGATACACCACATAGACAAAGTTTCTCTTAATAAATGGAAAATACATGGCCTTCCCTGTCTTCAGTATGAAATATAATTCAATTTAAGAGCCCTTGGTGCTAACACGCGCTTTTTTTCTCAGCTGCCCAGCAGCGGTGCTCAGGGTGGTCCAGCTGTGGGTAAGAGTCCCTGCAGATGTCTTCTCTGACACTGTGGACCGTATTGATGATGAGGCACCAGGTCGTAGGAGTGCCACTGTGTAGGGTGCAAAACCTTGCCTTTTTAGCTCTGCAGCTCTGGGACCCACGGCTAGTTCATTTGATGAAAACTCACATCTAGGCAAAGCCCTGTCTTTGCCAACACAGCATTCATGATTGTCTGAGTCCAGCTATTGGGCTACCAAACCACTTGGGGCTTTCAATTTGCAGGAATGTCTGCTAAGCTCATCAGTGGAAAGTTATTCAGCAAAAAATGGCAGAATGTATTCCATTTTGTCAGCTTTGGAATAACAGTAAATTAATAATTTCTAGTATCCTGCCAGTCATTATTCACACTGGTTTGCAGTGGTGAAAACTAGCTTTATGGTTACCTTTGTTACTCCCAGTACTGACGTGAAAATTAAGTTTTCAGAAAAAATCATAGTAAATATCAATTAAAAAATAAAATATATGCAAGATAATTGCTATTTTTTTTTAAATTTTGATATGGTAAACATGCAAATTGTTTCCATGTTTTTCCACTTGATTAACTTAAAAAACGTTACAAAATATGTATTTATATATAATTAATGCATCAGTTAGGTAGAAATGAAACAAGGAAATGTATAAATGCTCTATGACTTTTCCATAAACTTAATTTTTTTTTTAGTGATGTAAATATTATTTTTTAAGTTAAAATTTCATTTAAATACTGATTGCTTACAAAAACTCAGGAAAAAGAAAATGCTTTGATTTTGGATGACTATGGGAGACTGTGAATGTCAGCTTAATCCATTTAGCAATATTGAATCTGCTCTATTATTTTCATTTAAAAATATATTTTAAAATATTTTTCAGTTATTTTCAAGACAAAAAGAGAAAAGGAGTATTTTCATTGCATTGAGGTTGTTGTGCTACGTAAAATAAATGAGACTGGATTCTCCCATCCTTCTGAAGGTGAATGTATAAACGAATGTTGGTAAGATAAATAAATACAGCTAGAGACAAATTCATAATAAAGCTTTTTTCCTGATAGGTTGCACTGAGACTACAGGTTGTACATATCCACCATACCCACTAACACGTAGTGAATGTGTCATGCTATTTCATGCTTTACTTGGGACAAATTCTTGCTCACAACACTATCTGCAAGGAGGACAGCAGAGAACACAATCTCAGGCCTTGAGCATGGACAGAAAACTTTGGATTTCTAATGTGATGCATTTCAGGCATTTGGAAAGAGCAAAGTTGTTATGGAGGCATCTTTAAAAGCATAATGACCAGATCATTGCTGACCAGTTATGAAGAGTACACAGAGAAAGGACAGCAGATATATAGATTTAAAAAAGCTCCAAACAAACCTAACCAAAAAACCCCAAACAAATGTTTATGCACAACTTTTATAAGAAATGTGCCATATTTGGCAAGCATGCTACTGTAATCAAAAGCAAGGACTAATTTTAATTCACCTGTTCCCTACTCGTAATTGTTCATAGTTTTTCTGTGGTCATTTCCCCCATTTTGTAAGGTGAAACATAGCTGTTTGCACAATTGGTCTAGAACAGCTAGAGAAGATGAAAACATGGTAGAAGCTCCTAAAATAAGCTTTCAATCCAAGCCACCAGAAGGGACATGCTACATCTGTTCTTAGTTTGTCTTTTTTACTCTACGTGAAGATTCTCCAGTCATCGTAGTATTTGCAGAACTGCCAATTATTTAAAATGTGATATGTTAAGATTCTTACTGGAACTGTAGATACAGTACCTCACAGAGAATAACATTAGATGTGTGTTAATAATTAATAAAATGGAAACCGAGGAAATTATTTGAGTATAGAAAGAGATTCTTGAGTAGTTCGTAAATCATAACAGCCGCTGTGGAAAACCTGCAAGGCCCAGCATGCTGTATGGAGTGCAAATCAACATTTAGCAATTGCTCTAACCTGACACTTCCAAACTGGAAAAGATAGCCTTTGACTTGGTGGATATGAAGAATGAAATTCAAACCTGCTTTGAAGTCACTATCTGAAAGCAGAAATTGGGACTTGGATTTGGGGGTGTGGTTTGGGGGCGTGGGGGGGCAGGGTTTGGTTGGCACTCCCTTCAGTCTAATGTTCACTGACTGACACTACTACAGCATGTTAACATAGGCTCTGGCAACGGTCTCTCAACTTGCTAATTTTGAGAATTGTGTTGCTTTAAAAATTGCTGGAATTACAATGAAATGTGCAATAAAATGAAAAAGTCTGTAAGGAACTGAGTGGATGGTTATTATAATCAATTATTGTATTTTACCGGAGTACCCCTGAAAATGTATTTGTTGTCATACATGTAAAGAGATGTGTTGCTGGCAGATGCCAGTCAAAAATTTACATCATTGATCTTGGATTTTATTGGATCAATACAGTTTGTCTTTGTTGTGTGCTGCAAGCAATTCTCTGTGCCGAGCTATGTTTTTGGAGCTCTTAAAATTGGCAGAGAATATGCCTTGGGGAAAATAAAGAAAGGGACAAATGGTAAAAATATACACACACATATACATTTACACACATAAGAGTGATTCACACTGCCTACATTTGTCAAAATCAAACATCTTCTTGAAAACATGTCTGATTGAAACCAAAGCATCGATCCATATTTTCTAAATTATACTATATGCTACAGTGAAGTTCACAACAGTTTAAAACCCAAGAAGAAAATAACATAACCTACTGTGTTTAACATTTGCAGGTCGTGGCTTTACATATAGAAACACTGCTCCATATAAGTAAAGGGAAATGTGTTCCATAACCCACAGAAATTTATGAAGTAGTTAACACGAACAAGAGATCCCTGTGCCCATTATCTAAAGCCCAAATTGATCCTGAACCATTAATTTTAAAAGCCTGAAAAAGATTGGTTGAATTCTTTACAAAACAATATTTTTCACATGTGTGCTCTTAACCTCTCAACCTTCCCAACAAGCATCTGGGGAAGTCTTCATGTAGCAGGGTTCAGTACTTGGTCTCACAGCATTGCTAACCTTGCAGAAAATATCGCGTATCCTGCAACCAAAGATAACTTCCAATTCTAATAAAGCTAAAGGTACAAACATTTGCAAATTTTATACAAATGATCTGCAACTAGATTTGCATCTTTGACCAGGATGGATTTAATTTGCATAAATGACAGAAGGTGACTCAATATTAAGACACAAGGATTTACTGCACTGCACCCACTACTGAATGTTTTAATTCTCTTCTGTTTATTGGCTCCACCTCCAGTGTAGGAGCTCTGTAATCTCTCCTTGCAAAGAGGGGCACCACAAACCCAACTTGAATGCGCAGGAGGAGCAGGAAGGCAAAGCCAATGTCTCTATACCCTGTTGCTGTAGAAAGATGTAATGTGCGTGAGAACTGTGGCGCTCCTCATGCCCACTTCTCAAAAGCTCTTTAATGCTACACTCTCCGATAGATATGGTTCTCTCTTGTACCCACCTAAGCTTTAACCTAGTTTTCTGAGAAATGGCTAAATTAAAAAAAACATGAAAGCTTAATACAGTTGTTTTTTCTCTCGGAGTTTCCTTCACTTTTGCAGATTCAATCTTGCAAACTCAAGTAGATTATAAATCTCACATATTAACAACACATATGTCCTGGTTTCAGCTGGGATAGAGTTAATTGTCTTCCTAGTAGCTGGTACAGTGCTATGTTTTTGAGCTAGGTATGAGAAGAATGTTGATAACACACTGATGGTTTCAGTTGTTGCTGAGTAATGTTTAGTCGAAAGTCAAGGCTTTTCGGCCTCTGATGTCCCAGCCAGCAAAAAAGCTGCAGGGGCACAAGAAGCTGGGAGGGAACACAGTCAGGACAGCTGACCCAAAGTGGCCAACGTGGTATTTCATAGCATGTGACGTCACATCTAATATATAAACTTGGGGGAGTGGGGCTGGGGTGGGATCACAGCTCGGGAACTAACTGGGCATCAGTCGGCAAGTGGTGAGCAATTGCACTGTGCATATTCCAATCCTTTTATTATTACCGTTGTCATTTCATTAGTGTTGACATTATCATTATTAGTTTCTTCTTTTCTGTTCTATTAAACTGTTCTTATCTCAACCCGCGAGTTTTACTTCTTTCCCTGATTTTCTCCCCCATCCCACTGGGTGTGGAAGTGAGTGAGTGGCTGCGTGCTGCTTAGTTGCTGGCTGGGGTTAAACCACAACAACATCTTAGAAGGTAATTTAAAATATCTATGTTTTAAGAATACCTTTTTAATATGTCAGATGTGCTGTCACTTCAAGCAAAGACATGCAAAGATGTTTTCCTAATGCTAACTCTGACTCACTCTCTCTTGATAAGTAAGCACCACAGTGAGTATTTGTGATAGGCACATGCTATATACACACTCCCCACAGACATTTCAGCCCCCTTTCAATATGTTGAAAAGGACAGCTCATCCTTCCTTTTCCCCAGCTCCCTCCATGTTAAATTTGCAGTTCCCTCACAAAATAAGAGAAAAAATTATAAACTTTCAATTTTGGACAAAGACCAATCTATCATGTAATGTTAGAATTGAGCTCCAGTTTGGAAATCAAAAAGTCTAAGGGCTGGCATTCTCTTTTATTAATACTTTACTGTTGCAAAAGACACTCACAATCTTTTATTTATGTATACAATCCATTCAAAACCAAAGCAAAGCAGCAATAAGTTCTTGGTCACCAGGTCAGTGATGCTTACAACCAGGGCATAATTTTGTCTTGGTTTCTGCTTGCTTTCCACCTAATTTCATTTTAAAAATATTATATATTTTCATATTGTTTAGCAGATTTATCTTTACATTAACATGTTAAACTTGTTTTGTCTCTTAAGCAATTTTATCCCAACTTATTTTTGTTGATTTTACTTAGTCATCTATGATTTATAAAGATCTATGTGAGCGTAGAATCACACTACCAAAGAACACAAGCAAGACGTGAATTTTGCTCCATATCCCAATGATGAGCAAGAAGTCTGGTGCATGTATCTGACAAAACAAACGATTTACTACCAGAATATAGGAAAAGTCTGTATTTTTCTTCCTATTTCCTGTCAACTGCACCTTGGAAAAAAAATGATGACAGTCACTTTCTCGGATGTAACAGACAGTTTGACATGTCTTTCTTTAGTCCTTATTTTATCTGAGACTATTACTTGGGGTGCATCTCATTTCTTGTTCTAGAAAACAACTTCTGATTTCAGGAAGGCCATTCTGTTTATAAAATACCCCTTCATAAAGAAAAACGCTTTAATGAAGCTGTTGAAGCAGCTTAACAGTAATATCTGCACACAACTTTGGAGAGTTATTATTCTATTTCCTTTCAATCACTCTGATTATTTGAATAGCTGTTGGTATTAATGTAGTGGTGATTCAGAACACTGAGAATATGATACCAGGTTAGGACACAAGCCTAGCTTCTAGGATGCTGCTATGAAATCAAATGAAAATGATAGTCACCAAAAACTAGTATTATCCCTTTCTTTTTTAATTAAGTCAGAAATCTCAATCCTCTTACCTGTGCTTAAAGTCAAAATAATGCTTTTCTCCCCTGTTGACAGCTTCATACTGAAGAGGCTAGAGTTTTCTCAGTTAGGAGACAGAAATCCTTCATGTTATGTGAACTGCAGCAGAGGCCACTGGCTACGTGGTGCTTGTCGGGTTGACAGAGAATGTCTCTGCTCCTCAAGGCAGCCAGCATCAAGTTAACTGTAAGTAACATCTCCAGGAGACTTTTATTTAATTAACTTTACTGATGAGAAGCCCCAAGTGCAGGATGTGGAAATGACTTAGAAGAATGTACGATTACAGCATGTGGCCCACCTATAGGGATAGTTTTAGGATTACTGGGTTTTGGAGATGTGTACTGGTTGAGCTGCTTAGCACAGCTACTAGGAAAACTAAAAAGAAGGAGAAGCAATAATTTCACAAAATGCTTTTCTATTAAAGTGGGCACACAATAAAAAAATGTCTGAGAATGAGGGCCGTGCTTGACAGCTCCTTGCAAGGATCAGACCAATGTGGAACATACTCCACGTGCCCCAAAGAGTTGAAGATAAACACAGTGTAACCCTGCTTATTAGTTTAGTGGTCTACTGATTTAGCATCTTTTTTTCTTTTCATTCTTGTATTCCTTTCCCTGTCCTCCACTGCCCCACCTTCCCCGCCCCGCTCCACCCTGGGAAGTGATGCCAATTATTAGCCTTATTAGCTGCTAGCCTTATTACCTGTTAACCTTATCAGCCACCAGTTGCATGTTCTGAAAGGGATGACTCTCAACTGCCAAGACAGGTAAGAAAGACCAATACAAAAATGAAGTGTTTCCTTGGACCTGGCCACACAGTGGGCAAATCTAGGGGTAGGAATTCTCCAGAGGAAAGATAAGGGTGAAAAGGCATAGGTACCCTAAGAAAAGATGACAACTAGCCGTGAAACAGTGATATTGCCTCTGAAAAATATTTAATGATTTAAAACACATTCTGCAGAGCAGATGTTAGGATCGAGAAACCTCTGAATGATATAATCAATGAATAAATGATAAAATGTTTCTCCTTTGTGGCAGTGATCTGAAATAATAACAAAAAGATAGCTACTTTAGTCTGAGTTTTGCTTATGTCATTAAAATTTAAACCTGATTAAACTGAGCCAGTCTGGTTTTATAACCTGTCAGTATGACAAAGGAACTTTGACACATGTCTTCAGACACATTATGGGGATTTCCATTTTGCACCTTCAATTATATCCATATTAAAATGACTGAGCACACTGAACATGAAAAGAGTGATTCATAACAATGGCATAAAAAGCAATAAAGAGTTAAGGACACTATGAAGGAAATGAAGCAGAAAGGTAAAAGAGGCTTTATATAAAGCAGAGTAGAAGGGAAAGAAATATCTCTTCACTCTTGCCTCTTTATTATTAGTCTAAATAAAAAAGATGTAAATGGAAGGGCTTTCTGCCTAAAGAATCAATACTGAAATAAAAAAGCCACCTAGAAATAGTTTTCAATCCCCTAATCTCATTTTGCACTAAACACAGTGTATCCTGGGGTAGACACCCATTAAAGTTTGAATTCCACATATGTCCATAATTTATTCTGTGAGTTTGGCTTTCTACGGGACTTTGATCTTGAAGTCGATAGAGAAAATAGAGGTGAATGGGAAATTCTCTTCCTCTCCTGTAAATGTTTTAGTCTTAAGACATTTTCCACTTAAAAAAGATGAAAAAAAAAAAAAAAAAGGGGACATCTTGGGAGAATATAACCAACTGAATTTGAATACAAACTGTAAGCTCAACTGAAACAAGTGGCAGTTAATAATTATGGCCTTTTTTTATTTACTTTAGTCATTATGTTCTTGAATTTTTGTTTTACTACAGCTAACCATTGGACAAAATGTTATTTTTAACATTAGAATACCACATCTCTACAATTAGACATTATTTTAAAATGTCAAAGGTTAAATATTTTCAGACTTTGGAAAATTCAGGGTTGAGTTTAAAAATCTCTCAAAACTGGACATTTTTTATTGGTTTTCATAAAAATTTTCCCATAAAAATGTCTCAGGTGTGTGGAGTATTTTGTTTGTTTTGTTTTGTTAATATTAACAAAAACCTTTTGTTCTCAGTGAAGAATAGTTTGGTTTGTAAAACAGCAATAGTGAAAAAACTGCAAATGGAGCTGAGCCTGTCTCTACACAATACTGTTATGCAGTCAAATAATATGAAAAGCATAGCTTTCATTCCCATTTAGGGGACACGAATCAAACCCAATAGAGCTGCAGCAACTTATACCTGTTGTGAATCTGTCCTGGTTTTGACTGGGATAGAGTTAATTTTCTTCATAGTAGCTAGTATGGGGCTGTGTTTTGGATTGGTGCTGGAAACAGCATTGATAACACAGGGATGTTTTTGTTACTGCTGAGCAGTGCTTACACAGAGCCAAGGTCTTTTCTGGTTCTCACCCCACCTGCGAGTGGGCTGGGGCTGCACAACAAGTTGGGAGGGGACACAGCCGGACAGCTGACCCCAACTGACCAAAGGGATATTCCAGACCACACAATGTCATGTTCAGCATATAAAGCTGGGAGAAGAAGAAGGAAGGGGGGGATGTTCGGAGTGGTGGCATTTGTCTTCCCAAATAATTGTTAACGCTTGATGGAGCCCTGCTTTCCTGGAGATGGCTGAACACCTGCCTGCCCATGGGAAGTCATGAATGAATTCCTTGTTTTGCTTTGTGTGTGTGTGGCTTTTGCTTTACCTATTAAACTGTCTTTATCTCAACCCCCCAGTTTACTCCCTTTTACTCTTCTGATTCTCTGCCCCATCCCACCGGAGGAGAATGAGCGAGCAGCTGTGTGGGGCTTAGTTGCCGCCTGGCGTTAAAGTACAACAGAATCCGTCCACCTAGTCCTCAACCTCAGCAAACAACTAATACTATCAGATTTTGTTTATTAAAATACGTAGTACTATTAAATCTTTAGCTTTGGCTTTGTCACTTCCCTGTAATATACAACATAAATGTTTGTATTTCTTTGTGTTCATCGCAAGCTTTCTCCTAAAACAATTGTACATTTATGAAAAAGTAAAACCAAAGTCAACGTAGGTAGAAGCTAAACAAAATTATAATTATCTCTTAATAAAGTTTGCATGGCATTTAAAATCTAAAGTCAAGGTTTCATGATTTGCCTTTTTATAAATTCAGTATTTGAGGAAAAGTAACAGGATATAATCTGAAGGTAAGTCCGTTGGTCAAGAAAGCACAGAGCCAGAGCACTCTCATAGAAGATACATGTTTCATAAAACATAACAGAGTGAAAGGAGCTATAAATAAGAAAATAAAGCTATAGTCTGCAGTTAAAATTCTTGCTGCTTGCAGTATATCTTTCTGTTCCTAAGTGTCTGTTGCTGGGCTAGATTTTCTAAAATTAACATTGCAATAGCCTACATAGGCACCAAAACGCACACAAGAAAACACTGCTGAACCGGATATTCTCAGTGCTAACATATGTTTTTTATTTTCCCAATGTGTTTCTGTCCCTTGAAAATATTTATCCAGATAAAATCTTGAATTGGCTCTTTGAACAGTCAATGTGCAAATGCTAAGACAGAAGTGTGTAGTTTTTAGTGAAGACTGAAATACTGATGAGTTTTAGCAGTTTCCCAGTATTTATAGGCATCATTCTTACACTTGCTAGGGTCAGCATCACTTAAAAAATTAAAACAGATTAATGCACATACATCCAATAACAATATTAGGAAAGCAAACATAATTGGTTTATAACCCTATGAATTTAGAAATGAAAAAGTAAAAATCCCTTTTTTTACTTAATACAGAAATTAAAAATGTATTGCTGGTATGTGCTTGCTCTATATATAGCCTCAGTGTTTTATGTGTTCATTCTAGTGCACAAGAACAGCTTTCCACTAAATGCTACCTTTCTGTATTGCAATGCTATTCCCACATAAGTGTGTAAGAAGAGCAAGTTTTGATGCCTAGCTGAAGAGAAGATAATATGACCAAGAAATAGGGCAACTGCCACTCACAGCACAGCAAGTGACAGCAAGATTCATGGCTCTCCATAGTACCTGTTGTTAGAAGCCTTTCACGGAGCTTTCTCCAGTAACACCTTGTCGCTCCATGCCCAACATCTGAGGAACACCAGGAATTTTAATAAGCATCGCTAAAAGTTCTTGGGAATGACAAAACCAGAACCCAGCCTGATGTCTGTTGGTTCTGATCTGTACAGCAGGTGTTGGAAAACATACCGTGCTCAGCCATTGCAATGGAAAAGATCAAAATGGCTGGGTACAAAGTGGAGCTAACTTTCATGAACTGTGATGGTAGTCCACACAGGTATCTGGTCTGTTCTCCTTTCCTGTAAAGTCCACATGCACTCCTCTCAAATGACAACTAAACCAACAGATATGGAAATACTTGGCTAGAGATGTCCTGTTGCTTTAGATTTCTTTTTTGTGTGTCTTTTTATACTGGCTTTTAAACAAGAGATTAGACATGCAGTACGGTATTTGAGAATGTACACATTTGTGTTTCACGAACATAGCAAAAGGGCCAATTAAGCCAGATCTCACTCATTCTATTCTGCGTACGTACACAGAAATAAAAGAATACTTTTTGCCTGATTACTTGAGCACATTCAGACTCCTGTACATAATGAAGAATATAAAAAAAAAAAAAATTAGAACAGCTAACACACATACTTGGTGTTAAAGAAAAGAGCTTATGTATAGCAATGGATGAATTTTCAGTGAAAACACATTTGCAATCAAGGGAGGTTATGTCCCTAGAAAGACACAATATGTGAAAAAATAAAAAATTATTAGTGTATCTTAAACACATTTGTCAACTCACTATGCAACTGAAAACCCATAGGAAAAAGTAGTTACCCATATCTCTTGCATCTAATAGAAATGGTAAAACCAGATTTATAACAAAACTACCCAATTATGACTGGGTCATACTTCCATCACTTTTTCATCTACATGCTTTCATTTTTATATTAAAGTGCTATACCTTAACTGGGATTATTTTTCTTTCATGGAGATGTCTGGGCTACTATCACTCTAATGTTACAAGAGAGATGTAACCTCGACTGCATAATGCAACTCATTTCAGTTACATCTGGTAGAATCCAGCCATAACATGGGACATGGACTCTATTGCACAGACCAGACCAGATGTACAGTTTGGCTCACTTACCGTTTTCTGCATGCCAGAAGATTTAAAAGAATAAGAGCAGAAGTAAGAGCACCTTAGGAAAACAAGTAAATGTGATAGCTGAGTCTAAACCAGATTCTATATATTTCACCCTACATACAAAATAAGAGCAGCTGATAAGCAACAGTCTGGCAACAAAGATATTTGCTTGTAGTTTGTCTGGTATTTATTGGGCAGTTCTCAGTTTCTGAATACTGGGATGCATTAGGACATCTTACCTTATTCAATATCTGAGAGTCTGCTCTTTCAGAGATGACATTTGAATTATTGTGACCTTCCCAAAACATAATACCACATTTTTTTGTTGTTTAAAGCGTTAGATTGAGCATTAGACNNCAACCTCCTAGCTCTTCCTGGGCTACAACTGATCTTATTCTGTCTTTTAACAAGCTAGTCTCTTTACATAACTTTCAGTTCAGTATTTAGGAGCCTCTTCAACAAGGAGATGTTATAGCCTTCAGGAAAAGACGGTAGCTTTTTGAGACCTGTCTCCAGGTGCTTTCCAGAGCTCTGAGGCAGATACACTCCCACCCCTATCACCACAGGGCTGTTCTGCTCCATTCAGTTAGCAGATGTAGCATATCTTCCTATTATTTCCAAAACCCCACATTTCCCAAGCCACACATCTCAACCCCCATTCACTGCTAAAAGAAATCAAATACTGATATCTCATAATTTGCTGGTTATTTCATGGGCCTATTTACAAGGCAGATTCGTCTAAAAAGCCGCAGAGAACATTAGCACATGAGCACTACTGAATTAGTGTGGGTCTTCCCATTTCTCCAGAAACCCTACATATTTAGCTGAAAAAACATAAGCTGTTACCCAGCTAATAGGAAATGGCGTAGTTGCTGGGAGATGAATTTTCTGGAAGCCAGAAAAGGCATTAGTATTATTAGGAAAATGGGCACTTATCCTCCCCACAGGAGTTCTAACTGTGGCTATGGTCCAGTTTATAAGCGTCATACTGTGCATGATAAAAATGTGTAAATGAAAGGATGGAAAACAGCTCTTAGGTTTTATTACTGCAAAATAAAGGATCATAAAGGGACTTCTCAAACTGGAAACTTCAAACCGGAAGGTTCTTTTTCCTCTATGGAGTTTTCTCATAAGGGAATTATTTAAAACATCCCTTTTTACATGATATTTTTGTGTAACCTACTTGGTATGGAAAAACGCAAGACTGCAGATCACTTTTGACCTTTTTGAATGCACAATAAGTGAATAACACTATGGTAACTTTGCAATTTCTTAGTATAGAGATATTCACAAGTCTGAGAAGACCAAGCTTTTAGCTTTCTCATATTTATTCTCACGCGTAATCTAGAAAGACCCAGAGGCCCTCACTGGAATATAGAAACTGTATATATACATAATAAAGTCCTGACCCTGAAAAACTTACAGTATCATATAAACAGTTCATATAAACACCGTAAGAAGATGGATAATACCATGTTGCAAATGGGAGAAATGAAGGGTTGGAGGACAGAGGAAGCTGCACTGCCCAACAAGCAAGTAATTTGCTTTTTGGCCTGTCCGTGTCACCCCAGCTCTGGCCAAGCCGTTCCCCCCAGAGAACACCCTGGGACACTCGGGTATGTCAGAGTATGGGACTTCTTGTATTTGAGTTCGGCACTGCTGGCAGGGAGCTCCCCATAGAGTGACAAATGGCAACCAAGCGCTTTCCTTGGCCAGTCACCAGCTAATGCCATGGCTGCTCCTGGGAGCCTGATGGGCTTTCTTGGGAGAAACTAAAACTTACAAACACCTGGAGGAAGTGGTTACTCACAGCTGCTGCCCCACTCCCATTTTTAAGCTAGAGGTGATCGATTACAGTCTCCTCTCAGTATATGGTGCCTGAAGCCAAACCCTCCCCTCTTCTGCCAAAAGGAATCCAAGTACAGGTTTTCTGCACAAACAGCTAATCTAACTCACAGATTATTGACTGCAGCTGGGAAAAGGAGGGGGCTGATTTCCATCAACATGCTGAAGTGACTTCATTGCGCCGAAAACGTTTGACCAGTGAAAGAGAGCGTAAGGGCAAGTATAAATCTGTAATCCGAGGTTTAGTCTCATGTCTGGGAGGATCTCGTTTTTCATTCAGTGTCATTCAGTGACTGTTTCATGTGAAAAGCAAAAGCAGAAGCTGTGTGTCTGTGATTCTGGCTTTGTCCCAGGTGTTCAACACAGTGCTCGAACCAGGTTGCTATAACACTGTTTTGAAAGTCATCAGATCAAACCCCTCAGGACCTGACTGACTGATACGTGAAATATTTGCCAAGATATTCAGGCAGGGGAAGAACTGAGCTCAAGCAGATATATACAGTACAAAATACATTAAATTCCCAAATCTGAGAAGCTATATCAATATCCAGTACGTATAAAAGCCCTGATACTTCCCTTGTCAGGCGGTGGCTGAGTGGGGGTTTTCAGAGCTGCAGTTCAGTACCTTCTCCCAGGTGACATGTCCAAGGTCTGCCAAGACATTACCTTCTGCCTAAATCCTGCTTGCCTTTCCACTATATCTGGAGCTACCAAATACATGAGAATGAAAACAAGTCTAGCAATAAAAAGTCATGTAACATTTTATATTCATTGAACTATGAGTACTGTGTACAGCAGTTTGCTGACAGTATCTCAAGAGCTCGGTGTGGCAGTACCCGCCCCCCCTGCCCCCTGCCCTGACAGGAGAAGAAACTTTTCCAGGCAGGGAGGAGAGCAAAAAAACCCCAAACCCTAGAGGCTGCGGGTTGACAATTGAACTGACCAGTCGAGATGCGCCAGTTACACTGAAGGGACCTTTTGGCAAATAGGGATCAAAATGACCACAGTTCAGATTCAACAAGAGTATAAACGGAGTCCCACTGGAGGACATTTTTGAGAGAGAGAAATCAGTCCTCCTTGGAGCAGCAGGTCTGCAGTCGGGGACTCTCCCCTTGGATCGGGATGCTGCCCTAGGTAACTCCTGCAAGTTGAGAGCCCTCATCTTTTAGGTGAGTGATATGCGCATTTTGAGTCATCATTTCTATACCTTAAGAATTCTTAAATCAGCTGTGTAGTACTAATTCCTTTTACATCATTGAGCCTGTGGTTTACAAATATTATCAGAGTTCTAACTAACTTTTTACTGAAGAATAAATCTGATTTTTAACACCCGTTGGATTTGATTGTGTTTGCCTCTGTAACACTCAGTGACCACAGGAAAACAGTAACAGGACCAGACTACCTTCCTTGTGAAGACCAGGGCAGCTAGTCTCAGGTGACCACAGTATACATTACTACTTGTCCTGAGTGAACAAATACTTCAGCTTAAATCTTTCCCGATTCTCATTCCTTAAAAAGCTGAAAAACAGCTTACTGATATAAAACAAACACCAGAAAAACTTTATCAGGCATGTAAAATGATGGGCCAATTTGCAAATAGCCACAGTAACTACATGGGTGTCCTGGGACCTGCTCAAACCCCTTTCTGGTTGATTTTGCTTATGAAGCTGTCAGTGTGACCATAGCAGACTTTGAGCAAGGGTCGTACCCTGGCTGGTTGTTAACCTCTGAACATGCACATGACCACTTTCCCTAGAGAAAAAAACTAAGTGACAAATGAGGGGGCAGGGGAAAGTGGTGGAGGGACAGGCTGACCCTCACACTGGCAGGCAGTCACCTCTCCAAGAAGCCATCGGTGCCGGGTCTTGCAGGTGCCCTGCCACAAGAGCATCTTTGACCACCAGCGATGTGGGGACGTTAAGGGGGACTCATGGCAGGAGACACATGGCTGTGGCAGCTGGGGTGAGAATTGAGGGTGGCAGGCGGAGGACGGGCTGCACAGCAGCAAAGGGAAAGTCATCAGTCTTACACAGGTAACGGCGTTCGTGGTGCGGAGCCCCGTGGGTTTGGGGACAGAGACAAACCGAGTCTCGAGTCTGCTGTCTTGAGAATATGGTGGAAAAATTAATTTCCCATTTCTGTCACCCAAAGGATATGCTTTAAAAAAGCTAACTTCTACCAGATTACAGTTCTTCGAAACAGTGAATTAAACTTGTCCAAACAGGGATCCTGAATTTCACAGCCCATGATGTTTCTAAATGGCATATGCTGTTAAAAGAAAAAAACAAATGAGCAAGCACAAAATGCCTGACTGCAGAGGCATGGGATGAATTATGGATATTTTCTAGCATATGCTACTGTTGTGACACTATGCCATGTTGTGCCAGACAGCAACCAGGTCACAGCAGGGAAGGAGCAGAGCTTCAGAGGAGCCTGTTCTCAGAGACCTTAGAGGTGTAGTGAAGCCCAAAATTTCCAAGCAGCAGAGAACACTGCTCCCATTTGGGCTAAATGAGGCTGGAAAATGAATTTTTTTCCCCCATTTTTTTCACTATAGGTTGTGCCAATTATCATGTGACCCTGGAGCTGAGAGAAGAGGGCGTGTGGAAGTTCATAGCACTTCAGAGGGTGACTGCCTATTTCCCACAGTAAAGAAACCAAGTCCTCCAGCATTTATTCTTACATGTGAAACACCTGTTGCCTTTCCCTTAAAATGTCTTTCTCTGAAAATAACTGCAAACTTATACACAAATCATCTTAATCAGAAGGAAAGAAACATTTTTTTTAAACCTCCAAATATATTGTACTTATACAAGATGGAAAATTAAGCTTTGTATAATGTTTTCCCCCTTTTTTGACAATTGGAAGCTTATTTCCCTATCTTTAAAGACTGTTGTGTGTTCTGATAATTATTTCACTAGCAGACACCAAATGAAGCCCAATTTTCTCCTCTATTAAATGTACTTAGTACAAATGCAGATTCAATTTTTGTGTGTGTGGAAAATTTTAATTGCTATAATATTTATGCAAGGTCAAATTCAAATGGCATATGTTGAGAAATTTTATGGATTAATATGATAGCCTTTAATAACAGAGATGGAAGTGGTTTAACTTTTTTTTTATGCCATTGTCTCAGCTAGAGCAGCTAATTATTCTGCAAGTATGCCAATTTATCCTAATTCACCACTACCACAGATCAGCACCAATGAAGTCTTGCTAAGGAACTGCTGGTGTGTACATGCCAATTTTCAACTATGGCAGTCGGTCTGTTAGCAGTTTAATATCAACTCTTCACACAGAGAGTAGCACCTACAGCGATCAAGCGATTATTTAGTAGATAAGGACATATTATTTCTCTGCCATCGGCATTACTAGAATAAATCAAATTACTAGAATGGTTTAAATTCTAGTAGCCAATCACACCAAAGAGTTAAGAAACAGAATTAAGGCAAAAAATTACTAGAGGCAACTGCAGTAACCAGATCTTCAAAACTGCAGGAGGCATGTGGTAATATTTAGTAATAGCCTTACAGCTTGCTTATATGACTAGCCATTTGCAAATTAGCTCATCATTTTGCATTACATACAAGGGAGAGTTGGTGTAGGGTTTTTTAAACAAATCAATAACTGCTTTATTAGCTTTTCAAGGAATGAGAATTGATACTTATCATCCTTCCTTGAAGTTTTTGGGAAATGCTGGTTGTTAGGCACCTTCTGATAGAAACCCCTGTCATATACTTAAGTAATTCTAATCATAAGCATGAGACAAACAGCTTTTTTTGAAAGAGTTATTTATTTCTGAACCAGTCTCCTAAACAATTCAGCCAAATAGATTTCTAAGGGGGAAATGCAAACTAAAAGAAATAAACTAATATAATAAGTCTGAATTTTTGTTTACTCTTTCTAAAAGGACAGATAATCTTAGAAGCAACAACAACAACAACAACAAAAAAATCCAGCCCACAGGCCAGACTTATTTATAAATAGAAAGAGCTGCATTTTTAATATTTCTACAGTTTGTGTGATGCATCTGTTTGTCAGGTTGCCTACTCTCCTGAAAGATGTCAAGGTGTGCTCACATTGCCTTGTTTCTTCACTGTAAATTAATATCTTCTGCTGCCTCCCACCTTCTATAGCTTTTCACATACTTACATGGAGAATTTGAAACAAAGAAGTGAGGTTTATCTTGCTTTCTTTCACCCTTCTTTATTAGGCAAGAATAAAAGCAGGATATTTAAGATAAGAGGATTTTAAATGGTGAAGAAGTCATTGCTTACATCCTAAGGTGCTAGCTGAGAAGATTAAGCTGACAGCAAACACCATATGAAATGTACATGTGCCCACNNNCCCCCCCCCCAATTACAACATATTTTTTTTTGTCATAACATACAAGCTGTTAAAAATTCAGACAATTCTTCCTATACAGTATCTCCAAGTCCAACCATCTTCTTCACCACCCCTACTGCTAAACCCTGTCATCTCACACACCAAATGTGGTACCCTGCTGGTCCCTTGGCTTCTCACAGTTACACCTTCCTCTCCTTCTGGTTTGCTGACATATGAAATGTCTTGCTGTCAGAATAACTTTCCTCACTTCTTGTTGATTTTACTCCCTTTTCCAAACCCTTTCACTTCATACCCCAGTGCCTTCCACGTAAAAGGTTTTAATTTTAGCGATCATATTACTATACAGAAAAGGCTACATACATCTGAAATAGTAACTCTACCACTAATACTTGAAAAACACTGCCTTTGTGAACACCAATAGCAACTACTTATGATAAACAAGATCTGTATGGACTGTAGAGGCAGAAACACAGATTGCAGGAACAGAGATTTCAATGGAGGCACCATGAAGACGATTGTATGCAAAAGGCTGCAAAAAGATACACACCTGCAGAATAGTTCTCTGAAATAAAGAACTGGTATATTTGCCAAAACAGGGACTCCTCTTGTGTTATTACATTGTGTGTGATCCATGAAGCAAACATTCAAAGACAGATAGCTTGAAATCAAATGTTTTTATTTGGGAGGAAGAGAAGAAATGTTTTCCTGTAGAGCAGATTGTACTTGGTTACAATAGATTTGTGAAGAACATAATAGATACTGTCTCCCTTTTACAAATTCAGCTGGCTTAGAAACATGTAGATTTTTATTGGATAAAGATAAAAATAACTATTTCAAATACATGACAGTATCCTTCATCTTCTGTAATGGATGACCTATATCCTTTGGCAAATATTGGTGACATTGGTAAAAGAAGACTGAGTATCTTAAATCATATTTCCCAAAGGCTGCAAGGTGGATTTATCTGAAATTTTTGTTCACTGAAGCATTAAGAACATGAGTTTACCAGGTGCAGACATAAACAGACACTACACTTTTAATGCTGAATATAAGAAAATGCACATGTAGGAAACTGTGATCCTGCCTGGGAATTCCTTCTAGTCTGTGAACACAGAATCGCTGAAGCTCTGTTGATATACAACAGTTGTGACTCTGTGAAATGGTGAAACAGTAAAGATGCTTCATGATGGATCAAAACCACTTGGACACAGGGCAATAAAATTCTAAAAAGTGCAAATCGACTATGAGAGTCCAAATTTGTTCCAGCACATTTATTTTGGCAGGTTTCTGCAAGCTTAACACTGGATCACGTATCTTTAAGTGTGTAAAATGTAAATAGAAAGAGTGAAGCTGGCACAAAAAAGCATATTGCTTCTCATGCCTAATCTGGATGAAATTTATACTGGAAGAAGCTCCAAAAGTACAGAGGTCTTATATTAAAAACATACAACCATATGTTAATTGACACATAATTCAGAAAATAAGCACGTTCATATCCACTGAATAGTTTGACAATGCCATTCATGTAAATGCTTCCAGCCTCTGTATCAGAACTGCATCATATTTATGTACCTTTAGCAGTCACTGGCCCCCAAGTGGCCCTTAATTATGAAATGGTTTGACATCTATGTTGTAAAATGGAAAGTGATGCTAGAATTCTGGGTGAATTTATGCTGGAAAAAGTAACTCCTCCAAGAAATGCTATAAGCCTATTTTTATTTACCAGTATGATTGATGATCCTTTAAACATACTTTTGAATTATTCCAAAATAATGAAGGAATTATGCATGTATTTTTTAGTCATTACAATGAGGCGTATGGGAATCAGGGAGTTGTGGGGAGGGGAAAAAGCAAGACTCAATATGTTTTGCCAGCATTACAAGAAAAGGAGAACAGTTTGCATGCACGGTGGCTGTTCTGGTCTAACATGGATGTCCAAGTACTTCCCTCCAAATACATGGTGGCTACCTTCACTTATGAGAAGAATGACTTTAGGTAGGGAACATTATTACTCTTAAGATCTTTCAATCTATCTTTGAAATACAACTGCTGATTTATACAGTTGAATGAAAAATACATCTGGAAGGTATAAAGAACACTGGGACTGAAGATATATAAGCTAGTATATAGAAAGGTCTGGTCAGCTTCATTCCCCCTTTAGGCTTCCAGGTCTGGATTTGCTCACTTGGACATTTTGGAGAGGGCATTGGAAATGCGCTTTCTGTTTTGTACACCTGAGCACAGCTCTCATGACCATACCTCTCTCTTCCAGCTCACTAGCAAGCAGTGCACTGGAAGGACACCTGTGGTACCCAACTGGCCAGACAGGCCCAGGTCTTTGCACACTGCATTCTTACAGTGCAGGGTGATGCCTTCCTTTCTGGGGGAGTGCAAGAGCTGAATTTTTCATTTCCTGAAGAAGAAGAAAACAAGGAAGAAGATGAAGTCAGAACCACCGATAATGTGTTGTGTGAGGCTTCAGTTTCAGACTTGGAACTTGCTCTGCTCTCCCTACCTGCCACCATCTGCTCTTCCAGCCTCCCCATCTGCCTTTCCTGCCACTGCTAAATAGTCTCTTGACTTTCTGCGTACACTTAGTGTCCCTCCTGTATGCTTCTCCCACCTCTCCACTATGTAAAATTTGCCAAGACTCTTTCCAATGGATCTTGGCTTTCAAAGCTGCTGCACTGGACTTCTCCAAAGCACCAATGTCCCTCCAAACTCCTTCTACCATCCCCAGGAACATCAAAGCTCCAGCTGTCCTACCACAACCACTCAGCTCTTCCTTAACCTAGAACTTGCCACATTCTGTAAGCTTTCTGCATACCTGCCATCATTATCCTTCCTGGGTAATTTTCTAGCCTCCTTTTGGGTTATTTCTTGCCTACAGACCTCCTGGTCCTTTTGGCTGTTTCTAACCCTCCCTTTAATTTTCAGCCTTGAGATTCTCATTTCTTCTCCACAGCTCCCTGCCCCTTATCACCTGGTAAGCTAGAACAGAGTTGCCTATGCAGTGAGACATAGACAACATCATAAGGTTTTGCTTTTACTTTAATTTTTCAACTCAGGTAAAGCCACACCTTTTCTTTCCACAGGCATATTTATTTCTTCCATTTTATAACCAACTTTAAATATTAATTTTTAAACAAACAGGGATACTACAAATACCTTATGTATGCTATCACCTGGAAAACATGCTTGATAACATTATAATACTATTAGTTGTAAAACCATAGATGCTGCAGCATCACAAGCGCAAATGGGGCTCTATAATATCACAAGTATAGATATTAAATTAGAATTTACGCAAAATTTTTACTCTCCTAATATCATTATATTTTTCCCAAGCATTTTGTTGGACACAATATACACTTACACAGAAAGCTGTCTCTGTCAACCATTTACCTTTAAGCCTTTTACTTTTCTCCCCCAAATGCTGTAGTTTCCTAAGAATAAGCTGCTGATTTACATTTCTGTTAATAGCTTATTTCAAAGTCTCCTTAAGCACTGTGTTACTGGGATGTAACCAGCTTTGATTTTACTATAAAATTATATACAGAATATCTGTTATGGGGGTCTAAGAAGAAAAGGCACTTAGAGAATACAGCAAGTGAGAATTAGGGAAAGTTGGCTTCTCTTCGCATAATTCATGTTGGCCACTATGTATTTAGGGACAGAATTAGCTTGAAGACAGCAGGGCAGCTCCTGTAAAAGTGCTCCTGGATGTAAGCACAGTTGGGCAAGGCAGCCCATGGTGCCTTCCATTCTTACATTAATGACAGAACCAAAATCTCTAAAGCTCAGAGACAATGAGAAGCCACGATATTTGTTGTAACTTTTTATTTGGTATTTAAACCGTCCTGGAAACCCAGAGCAGAGAAATTTGAAACTGAAAACAATGATTGCAACTAAAGGAGTCAAAGAGGTGAGGAAATACTCATTAGCAGGGACATGATTTCATTATGAGCACAGATATCTTTGTAATTGATTTGGGGATTAATGTTAATTTATAAAATTACAAAGTGCGGACTATTTAAAGCTACATCTTTTAACTCCTAAATTTCTTCTCACCATTAACTTTTGATCTCTAGGCTTAAAACTGATCTACTGGAGTTAATTCTCTCCAAGTTCCTAACAGCTGAAATTTATCTCCATGAGATGGGGCAGCAAGAGGCTTGGGCTCCTCTTGAATTTCATTAAGGGCACGTCTCCACAGCAGTAAACAGGGTACTGCAGTTGATGCAGACTTAATTGTGCCTTAAACTAGTTGGCTTGGAAACGTAGCAAAAATGAGCCACAGCAGCAAAAGAGCTTGAAACAAGCAGGTTGCCTGCACTCCCTGGGCCCCTTGCATTTTGCAGCTTGTACTACTGCAGCAGCAGCTTTCTGAGTGGCCAAGACAAATACTTGTGTATAACTCAGACATGCATCAATGAGCTCCTGTGTAATGGTTCCTTGAAGCATGATTCTGATGGATGGACTTGCCTTGTATCCTCTCTCCATACCAAGATGAATTCCACCCAAGGAGTATACTTTATTTCAGAATGATACTGATAGCACTGATGTTTTTGTCATGTTTGGCTTGAACATATTCGGGACATTACTTTTCCTCCAGTCCTGTGATAGCTGAAGTAATACTATGGAGCTGTATGGCTGCAGTATTAACTAGTGCTTTGGTTGCATACGTTTAGCAAAAAAATATATAAGAAACAATGAAATGAAGAAAGAGAGCTTATTTCTTATTGATGAAATTTAGGTTATTTTTGTATGGCTAGAATACTTAAAACTTCCTGGAAACCAGAGGAAGTGGTTTAAGCACTCTAAATATCAATAAATTGTTTATTCCCTTGCAAGTCAGACTGCTGGAGAACATACTTAGCTTACATCATTCCCACAGTTATCCTTTGCATCAAAGAGATGATTATTTATGCAACAAGACATAACTGGGGAAACAGTTTTTCTGAGATAATCACACCCCTGGGACATCGCGAGGCTCAGGGTTCATTACTGTTGAGAGGAAAAGTGTATTTTGTTCTGGAGTTTTAAATTCCAAACTGCAGTTTCAACCAAGCAACACGTTTCATGTGGATTAATATATCCCTTCAGGTAGCTCACCTCACCTTTCAATCACCATCTTTCACTGAACCCAAATAAAATTCTTAATCCCTTATTTACCACACTGCAAAAAGGTCATACTTTTTGAAAAGGTGAGTCTGTTATTTTAATTTTAATGACAACAGATGAACAGAATATACCCAAAGGGTATGCTAGTATTAGTACAGACGGGAATAATCTACAGGAAGTGCCAAAGCAATACTGAATTAGCAATATGACAAGTTTGCACATGTAACTCAATTGCTTAATAAAATGAACATTGATAAGTACAAGCACTTATTGGCAATTACCAGAGTTATCAAAAGAAATATGCATATATATTTTTTTTAACATATGTGTATTTTCTTTTGAACAAAGCACTCTTGTGATTTGATGGTACCCCAGGAACATCCAGGATGAAACAGCCGTTTCCAGCACATAGCCTCACACAGGTTGAAAGGACAGCATGCCACTTAACTTTCAGTGAAAGTGAAACGCAATTTGGAGCTCACAGGGAAAACATTTAATGCATTACTCTGTGGTCTTGGAAGTATGGCCACAGAGGGCTGTTTAACTACTTCTCTCAACAAACAGCTCCTCTGACTGATCATTTTGATAAGCAGGGTCTCAAACAGAAACATTTACAGCTTCTTGTAATTTGAAACACGCATCAAAATCAACAAAGAAAACAAATGTTAAGAAACTAATGCAATACTTTGGGCAGAAAACCCCCCAGTATTACTCTCTCCCTTATTTGTTGAACTGGAAAGTGCAATAAATATTTTCAGTTGTCTACATGGATGCTCATTCTACCCAGAGGTAATGGATGACAGATATGTATGGAAGTGACATATAATGACTATGCACACACTTATCTTTCTCCCAGTGAGATAATTGTTTCTGCTCCAGACTCTCCATACTTTCTCCTTTTCATATTTTACAGGCACAGCTTCCATCTGCTCCATAAGCTAAATCTCATTTTGAGCATACAGAGTGATTAGAAATATTACTTCTTCTCCCTCCGAAAGAAACAGTTTGAAACTGTCATATCCCTGGTCTGTCAGTTTATGCATCGTGTTTTTCCTCTAGTCTAAGGCAGCATTTTACTTTCATAGATTTTCTCATGCTTTAGATTGACATAGCTTCTTTTAATTTTAATTTTTTTTAAAGTTTATCTGCTCATTCATTAACTCTGTACTTTCATTTCCTCCCTCTTCTCTGCTCTGTTTCCAGCTCTAGTAATTTAGCTGTGGTAGAGGGTTTCTCTCTTT